>OY759262.1:61009509-61102009 GCA_963662155.1 Lamellibrachia columna
CCATATTTTGTTATGGAATTTGGACCCCTTATATAATTTTTACCTCCCTGGCCCATTGAAAACAGTGCAATGTTGATTAGATAATATAATGCACTTTGGAGCTAGGATGCTACAATTTTGGTGACATGCGTTTGGTTATCTTACCAGTGGCATTCGTCAAACTGACCAAACAGATTCATTAAAAACATTAAGAGATCAGTGAAACACCCATTGGTTGAATTAACATGGCTCCATAGGGAAAATGCTTTTCCCTGTGGTTGATTACTTTATATATTTTATATGACACTGGCATGCTTATATTCTAAAAATAATATATACAAAGAGAAAGTTTCTCAAATTGTGATTAATTTTTATTATGCAAAAGATGAATTTAAATTTTTTTTCAAGTCACTGTATGTGTAATCTTTTCAGATGAAGGATTCACCATTGGTTCGTACAAGTACTAGTTTTGAAGCATACAGCGCTACGGGTGATGCCGTCAATCTTTACATTACGGATGTCACCTTTAGTGCCATCACTGCTACTACTGCTGTGACACCACCAACAACTGATGCTGAAATGCAAATCGATCCGGTAACGATATTTCAAGTGGGACACTTCGTGAATGCTGCTGTAGTCACGGATGACATTATTGCACCAATGAACGTTGATCATGACTACTCCTATGTAAAGCTTCCATCAGATTCAGTGAGAACAAAGACATTGGTGCAGATGATGCACACTATGTGATAACAGCGACATAACCGAGGGTGACTCAAGCAGCTTTGTTACACATGATTGGTGTACATTTACTGTCCAATCAAAACAAGTAGTGTATTGGCATTGGTACAGATGATGATGGTGAAACAGTTAAAATGCCTTGGCTTTATAAAGATTAATTATTTCCTAAGCTAAACTACCAGTATATTTGATATGTTGTAGCATAATAATGATGTGTGTAACTGTGATATCCATGTTCCAGGTTGTATTTCCCGGTGGTAGAAGTCACTGTTTTTAGTCAATGTTTAATGTTGGTTTCAGTCGTTCTAGTTAGCCTTATTTCTTTGGTAATTGTTTTTCTATGTGAATAAACTTTTGATATATATTATGTTGGTCTCAATATAAATGAAATTGTGTGTAGTGACATGCAAGATGCTGCAGGTAACATTTTTGTTGACAGAAGTGGGATATGAATAAGAAGGCATTCACATAATTCAGTTATTAATATTTTGGTGGGAATTTTTGTAGTTTTCCAGGTGGTTTTTCTACCTGCTGGAGACTGTGGGTGCCTCACAATTTGTCTATATCAGACTATCAGTACACTCACCTGTGTCAGGTCAACCTCCATAGCTAAACTTTCCATCAATTCAATTCGGTTCAGAATAGACATCACAGATCCTTCCCACATCGCAGGATGGGATTACTTGTCTTGCCTTTCCTGAGCCTGAAATGTAATTTGTCAGGGTTATTTGATAGCACTAATTCTATAATTACCATAATAGTTGCAAAACTGTGAACATTACATACTGTCAGTAGTTAATTATTGTTATTTAAATTATTACATTGCACCAAACAACAAGGTGTTGTGGTGTGCTACAGAGAGGGGTGATTACAAGTATGAATATTAATGTAATCATGATTACAGTAATTATTGCAATCACAATTACTAATGTAGTTATGATTACGATCATTATTACAATCACGATTACGGTAACATTTAAGAATATATATATATATATATATATATATATATATATATAATTTATATATATATATATTCACATATGAATTAAATAAACCCTCATGTTATTATTGTCATCAATGTTATTCAACACAAAATCAAATACAATATTAAAATACACTCACGGTACACTTCATTAGATTAGATACAAAATAAAGAGAAAAGCCTGCTTGCATTGCCATTGTAGTTCGGACCTCGCCCTCGGGCTAGGTAAAAGAAATATGCAGAAAAAATAGGATTATTAAAATGGCAATGATTCGATAACAATTGAAATACTGACCTGCTAGCTATAGGGCGAATCAACGAGTCGGCACGCAAATCATGCAATGACAGCCGACCAATATCTAGCACCGCCCTGTTTGTGAATATCACTACAAAATCATCGTCGTCGCCTTCGTACGGTGATGCAAGCACCAACGCGGTCGGGCACACGGCGCTGCATAGCCATAGCCTAGCCCTAGCCTAGGCATAGTGTAGGCACTTCAAACAAAAATGAGATCTCATGGTAGGACATTGGCTATTGATTTAAATGAAAGGTGACATGTAAAGGAACCCAAAACTGTTTATTTTATCAATATATCTTTGTTAGATCCAAAGATATTGCGATTTTAATGCGGTTAAAATCCAAACATTTTGTGTATCTTGTATACAGGCAAGTCTCTCATTTTTGTGTTATTTTTCAGTAAATGTATGATTAAAATGGCATAACTTTTTTGTTTGTATATATATCTTAATAATTTCTTCAGGAGTTGCAAGCACATTAAGTAGGGTCATAAATATATATATAGTCCAGTCATGTGTCATTAATAGTAACTCAGTTAATGCAATTAATAAGTCAATATTGGCTAATTAGTGCGTGAAGTCAACTGACTGACACATTTTGATAAAAGGCCATATCTTCCATGATTATGAAGATATTTGTATAATTTGTTCAGGGTTTACAAACTCATTAACAACGGTCATACATATACATCACACACACTTGTAACTCATTTGATGCAATTAATAAGTCAATATTGGCTAATTAATGCACAGCCTCAATAGGCCAACACCTTTTAATAAAAGGCCATAACTTCCATGATTATGAAGATATTTGCATAATTTGTTCAGGGTTTACAAACTCATTAAACAGGGTCATAAAATATACATAACTCAATTGATGCAATTAATAAATCAATATTGGCTAATTAATGCGCAAACGCAACAGATCAACACCTTTTTATAAAAGGCCATAACTTCCATCATTATGAATATATTTGTATAATTTCAAAACACATTAAGTAGGGTCATAAATATACATTAGTCATCATTAATAGTAACTCAATTAATAAGTCAACAATGGCTAATTAGCATGCTATTTCATCAGACCAATACATTTCAATAAAAAGCCATAACTTCCATGATTATGAAGATATTTGTATAACTTTTGGCAGAGCCTGGACTTTCATTCCCTGCATATATATATATATATATTATATATATATATATATACATATACATATGCACGCACGCACGCACGCACGCACGCACGCACGCACGCACACACAAAGAATACCAAAATAATCTTGCATAGTGACAATGATGAAATAATTATTTGAGAAATATATACTAATTGGTGTTCCACATAGAGTGCTAAATGTTTTTTTGTGAAGAAAAACAATGCCATTGCATAAATATAACACAATTTATTACATATTCTGGGACTGCACAGTACACTGCGGGTTCAGTACAGCAATATTTATATTTCAGTCACTGCTTCATAAAATAATGTTGACTTTACGTTGTGCAATTCAACATGATGTAATGTTTATAATTTTTTTTTACAGTATTTTACTGTTGAAGCCGACATTTCTTGTGTTGAATGGACAACAGCTGCATGATTCTACATTATTCCATCTGGGAGCCAAGTGCATGATGATTGTTCACAGTACACTGTATGCTGTGTAGCAATATTCACTGTTTCATAAATCCATGCCGGTGAAGCGTGTCAATCTTCAAAGTACACCGTATGCTGAGTGTAGCAATATTCACAGTTTACTGTCTCATATATCCTGGAATAAAAAAGTCCTATATCATCAATCATCATCAACCAATAAAGTATATATATTAAAAAAAATTATATGTTAATATAATGTTACTAATATAAATATATATATACATATACATATATACACAATGTGTTTTGCATGCTACGTGAAGCCCCTGCACAGCTGGCCATAGACCAATATTTCACACCCACTGACATTGCTGGCTGGCTGCCCTCGACAAAGATCTGCTGGAAGTTAGCAAGCGTCTTCAAAACCAGCAAAGATCTGTACTGGCTGAGATCGCATAACCGAAATCAATGGAAGAACTTCAGCCAGAACATCTTGAAATAAAATTTGTCTAAATGATTTATACATTTCTTGCTGCAGTTATGATTTGGTCTAATTATCTTGATTATGCGTGTAAATATTGTTAAATTGTTTTTTATACAGTCTTCCCCCATTAAGTTAATTGTGAAAATTCACACAATATATTAGGTCAGAAAACAAAATCTTGAAATTTGGTCTTGAGAGGTGTATCTATATTCAACAATTTTGCCCACCGGCACTGGCAGCTTGTCGCAAAACGTCTTGTTGTAATTCAATAATTAATTGTAACTGTTTTACAAGTATTTTAACTAAAAAATGGCTTAACAATTAGTTTGCACTCAATGAATAAAATAATTAATAACAGTCAGTTTGCACTGAATGAATAAAATTAATTGTTCTTGTAATTGAGAATATAAATATGTTGCACAAAGTTTTTTACGAATTTTAAAATCATTGAAAAAATGTATTATTATTTTTATTCTTTTATTTTTCTAGGCTTTATCCAAAGCCCACACAACATAAACAGTAATAATAATATCATGTAAAACAGATTGTATTGGCTTTGAAATTGTAGTGAATTCAATTCAGAGAAATGTAAATAAGCCATAATTTCGTTCTGGAGACTCGGTCTCACTGTCACAGATCCGTAAAACTTCACAATGTTGCGGTTGACTAAAACCACATTTCGCGTTCGTGCGGAAACAAGATATTTCCCCTACATACTAACTTCGACCTATAGAAGGCAACCACAACATTGAAATAGTCTGAGGAATTCGATGAAGTTGTGCTACTTGCATTTGAAATATACCTATGAAGTCTAACTGACATTTTGTAAGCTTTATCTTGGTCCAATTTCGATAAGAAAAACACGACACGAAAGTTAACTTACCGCTTTCAAAGGTGCCGTCAAAGCTGACGAAAATGAACGCAAGCAGCCGATAAAACACGCGTCGAAACAAAACGTTAACGAGATTTCGGTAATCGTAAGAGCGTTAAATCGTGAATGGATTTTCGTGCGCGCGGAACGACCGAGGCAGCGCATTTTGTTGAAGTGCCTACATAGTGGCTTCCCCGGCGCAGCATGATGACTCAACGTAAACGTGCGCATACACAGGGACGCAGTTTCCACAGGATCACCACATCACATTACCTAGTCAGGAATCGTTGACAGTCAAAGCGCTGTTGTAATTTTTCCTGAATCCAACGTCAACAAAGGCGAAGCCGACCTGGAGTCTGGAGCGTGAGTGACTCGCACACTCGGTTACACTTTACGACTGTCAACCGTTGTTTCCGTGTGGCCTGTCGAACTAGACTCTTCGTCTGTGGTTTCCATTTCTCCAAAGATAGACAACTATTACAGATGTTAAGTAAACCACTAATCTCTAGTAGCAGATCTGGTAAAACTGTCACAAGCGATGCATCTATCTTGTCAACAAGTAAAAAATAGTTCCGGTATTCCGTTATCGCATATTTTCGTTGGTTAGCGTCTCGTGTGTTCGAGAAGTGTGGCGTTTTCCATGATTTTTTTGCGTGTTTTGTTGTAATTTCTTTAACTTTCTTTATTTGGGGCGAACAGAAACGCTATTTTGTTGACGTGTGTAAACACTTGTATATATAACAGAGACACATATCTTTTTTTTCGCTCCAGAATGCCGAAATAAATCGCAAAAAATAAAAAATTTACATTATTACTGTATGTCTGTGTGCGTGTGTGCGTGCGCGTGCACGTGCGTACGCGTGTGCGTGCGTGCGTGCGTGCGTGCGTGCGTATGCGTGTGTGTTTGTGTGTGTGTCTGTGTCTGTCTGTGTGTGTGTGTGTGTGTGCGTGCGTGCGTGCGTGCGTGCGTGCGTCTGTGCGTGCGTGCGTGCGTGCGTGCGTGTGTGTGTGTGTGTGTGTTTGTGCGCGCGTGCGTTCTGTCAACTTGCATGCCTTGTCCGGCTATTCCCAGATATTCACACGACTACCAGCATTACAAACCACTCGTTTCAACAACAAGATGGCGATACGCAGTGATGCATTTTGTCGATTTTTGTCTCGAACAAAATCAGTTTTTCAGTTTATCTCATAAATTAGCAGGTATCTGTCACCATTAATACAAAGTTAGATAATATATATTTAAATATACGACATAACACTAAATTGCTTCAGTTCCCCTTTGACTTAACGAATGATAATTATGATTATTTCTGCCCGCTATGTAACTAAGTCAATGATTCAAACAGATGCAACAAATGGAATATGAAACCATCAAAAGCTGCGAGAGATGCATTCTGGAATGACTGTTTTGCCCTGCCGTTGAATGGCTGGAAATTTTTCAAATGGTCGACTTAGTCAGTCTTGGTGTTGGGATGAATAGGCTTGCCAGGGCTGTAAAGCTTTTCGAACTGTATGTATGTGTGCGTGTGTGCGTGCGCGTGCGCGTGCACGTGCGTACGCGTGTGCGTGCGTGCGTGCGTGCGTATGCGTGTGTGTTTGTGTGTGTGTCTGTGTGTGTGTGTGTGTGCGTGCGTGCGTGCGTGCGTGCGTGCGTGCGTGCGTGCGTGTGTCTGTGCGTGCGTGTGTGTGTGTGTGTTTGTGCGCGCGTGCGTTCTGTCAACTTGCATGCCTTGTCCGGCTATTCCCAGATATTCACACGACTACCAGCATTCTAAATCAGTAATTGACATTTGCCGAAACATCTTTATTAAATATATTAGACGTTGAAACATTACCAAATCCATAGGTTCGAGAGATCACTCAGAAGTACGAATTAACAGCAGAGTAGAATTAAATTACGTCGTTGTAATTAACATATGTGTCAACCAATCTACACGACGGAGTTGACAAAGTTTATGTCACAAAGATGTTTTGCCAACAGAACCGATAGCGCTACTGGCAACATAGAGCAGCTCGGTCCGGTCGCAATTTCAATTGGAGAACCAAACTTCTGCAGGCATTTTTTTTTGCTGAAAAGTTGACAGGCCACTTAACAGATAATTTATGGCTTTTGCTGTATTTCGTCCTTCAAATTGGCACAAAATGATGGCCTCTACCGCGGTAACTTTACCGCACATCTGGCGTGTTCCGTGAGTGAGATCACACACAACAAGTGGTACTATGTTGGCACAAATGATAAGTTACATCTGGACACCTTCTCCAATCACAAGAAGCTGTTTTCGGTAGCTTCGGTGTAAAGTTTATAGTGTCCGCGATGTGTTGCAATGTGGCTCAGTGGCAAGTTTGGTCAATGGTGACGTTTGAAATATATCACGGTTTGGAAAGATACGCCGGAAAAGCGATGTCAATACCAATATCTTTCTTATCTATACCGAACTGACATCTTTTCTAAATGGGTACATAAAATAATATGAAGAGTCCTATCAGAATATATCGAGACAGTTTAACATGATACAGTTTAACTGTGGTGATTATGGAATTATGGTGTTATGTTATGATGACAGGGCTAAGGTAAAGCTACTTATATCCTTTACAGGTCCGTCCTCGGGGTTTTAAAAAGGGGGTTCGGGTATATACAATCAGCCGGGGATTTATGGGATGATTTCAGAAAAAAAATTACAATTAAGCAAAATTGTCCCAAAAGGGAGGGAGGGGGTTCGAATCCGAAGCCCTCCTGGGATCGGGCAAGCGTTTAGACTAAACTTAAAACAACTCCCACAATTGAGGCTGACGCTGAAAGTCAGAGTCTGTTCTCGGACGAAGCAGGCTCACCACCTGGTGATAAACACACATTCGACACAATAGTGGCACCACACGGTGAGCCGAGAACCAGCAAAGGTGATGATGACAAACAGTGGCGCCACATCGTGGAGCCTGTGAGTGAGCCATTGTTGGACACACGATAGCCTGTCATCAGTGTACAGTGACGTATTGGGGGGGGGGGTGTGACGGGTGACATTAGGTCACGCCCCTTTGGTTAAATTTGTTTCGCATATAATACGTTAAGCTAACTAATGCTCCCCCCCGGCCTCCCATTTGGGAGATCCTAGATACGCCACTAATAGTGTATTTTTTATTGTAAAGAATAAACTTAATCATCTTCCTGCCTTGGTAACTAAGTCAGAAACAAGACTTCTCAACTCATGTCGGTCTGCAGCTTGTTTGGCGGCCTGGCCCCAGCTGAGGTACTTGTTTGGCGGCCTGGCCCCAGCTGAGGTACTTGTTTGGCGGCCTGGCCCCAGCTGGGGTACTTGTTTGGCGGCCTGGCCCCAGCTGGGGTACTTCCCCTCCACAGTTCAACTCCTGGTAGTTTTAGGCATTTCTTTTTTGCTTTCTTTCTTGCTTTATGTTACTAATATCGAGGAACAAACTCTACACGAGGAATAGTCGTCCTAGTTTTCGTGTTGCGTTGGGGCTCCACGTCGAGGCTGTTTTTGCTATGCTATTGTCATCATCATTATCTCCGGTGAGCGAGTAATTTTTTTTTCAAAAGTTCTTTGCCGGAAATCTTCACTATTTCATATTCCATTCAATAATTTATATTCCATTCACGATTGTTTATTATGTAAGAATCCGGGAATGAGTCACATTTGGTAATTAATAATTAAAAGCTTAATACGTGAAGCTGCGAACACCTACGTTGTCCCATCGCATCAATAATTTATATTCCATTCACCATTGTTCGCACGCACGCACGCACGCACGCACGCACGCACGCACGCACCACGCACGCACGCACGCACGCACGCACGCACGCACGCACGCACGCACGCACGCACGCACGCACGCACGCACGCACGCACGCACGCACGCACGCACGCACGCACGCACGCACGCACGCACACACACACACACACACACACACACACACACACACACACACACACACACACACACTTATTTCATTTATGTGTAACCCGCCCTTCTGAGATATTTGTTATTTTTGTTTGACGCTGTTAGCATTTACAGTTCTGGTTAAAAACAAGTACGCTAGGCCTCACTTCTTCTTTTCGTTGTTACTATTATTATGTTTTGCGATCAGTATGTTGCATAAAACAAAACTGGTACTGTTTACCGACCACCTGATTTTATAATTATTAATACGTGTACAAGTTTAACATAGTATTATTATCAGTATTACTTCGAGGTGAGATCAACCAGAATTGTTAATGTCAAAAAAGGTGGAAAGGGACGTCATTTAAACCATGAAATAGAACATTAAAAACAGACAAAGATATCTTTTCACAATATTGCTCTCAAGGGCATATTGAAACTTTAACGTGTGCAAAACTGTTTGGCAAGGGTAGTTACCCGGTCTCTTCCTTTCTCTCACTCAGTACCACACTCGTAAGTCATTGCATTGGCTCCGTGTCTGATAACGTATTAGTTTTAAGATCTGTACAGCTACCTATCAAAGAGTTTCATTGGCTCCGTGTCCGATATCGTATTAGTTTTAAGATCTGTACAGTTTCCTATCAAACAGTTTCATCCAAGCAACCAACATATTACATTCACTGCTCACTCCTGCAAGACAGCCCAGACAGCTTCGATCATCTAATTCTAATCTACTTTTTGTTCCCAGTTTTAACACAACAGTGGGAACTAGAGCTTTTTCAGTTGCTGCACCGACTCTGTGGAACTCACTCCCTGTTAGTGCTAAGTCTGTAGGAAATATAACAACATTTCGCCGTAAACTAAAAATCCACCTGTTTAAGCCTTCATATGCTCTATAACTCCCCAGCGTATAAATTCAACTGTTTACAACTGGAACTGCTGATCGATTATTAACTGTTTAACCCCTTTTGTTTTGGTGTGCTGCCGAGCTTGGGTCTCCCGAGGATTTTAGCGCAATAGAACTATACTATATATTATTATTATATATTATATCATCCCATAAATCCCCGGCTGGTTGTGTAGGAAAGACCGGAGCTAGTTGCATACAGGGGCACGTTGCTTATCCTCCATAGCTCCCCAGCGTACCAATCCAACTGTTTACAACTGGAACTGCTTATCAATTTGTTCTGGCATTAAGCTGTATTGTATTATATATTAAACTAAAAGACTGAAGTAGCATGCCTTCGAAACACCATGCGAATATTCTGGCCGAAGATTTCCGGCAAAGAACTTTTAAAACTAACTGTAAAAATTAACATGACTGACTCGCTCACCGGAGATGGTGATGATGACAATAGCATAGCAAAAACAGCCTCGACGTGGACCCCCAAAGCAACACGAAAACTAGACTATTCCTCGTGTAGAGTTTGTTCCTCGATATTCGGGGCATCTACAGTAACATAAAGAAAGAAAGAAAGAAAGAAATACCTAAAACTACCAGGAGTTGAACTGTGGAGGGGAAGTACCCCAGCTGGGGCCAGGCCGCCAAACAAGTACCTCAGCTGGGGCCAGGCCGCCAAACAAGTACCTCAGCTGGGGCCAGGCCGCCAAACAAGTACCTCAGCTGGGGCCAGGCCGCCAAACAAGTACCTCAGCTGGGGCCAGGCCGCCAAACAAGTACCTCAGCTGGGGCCAGGCCGCCAAACAAGTATCTCAGCTGGGGCCAGGCCGCCAAACAAGCTGCAGACCGACATGAGTTGAGAAGTCTTGTTTCTGACTTAGTTATCAATAGGCAGGAAGAGGATTAAGTAAGTATATTCTTTACAAACAAAAATACACTATCAGTGGCGTATCTAGGATTTCCCAAATGGGAGGCCGGGGGGGAGCATTAGTTAACTCAACGTGTTACATGCGAAACAAATTTAACCAAAGAGGGCATGGCCTAATGTCACCCATCACCCCCCCCCCCCCCCCTCCCCCAATACGTCACTGTACACTGATGACAGACTATCGTGTGTCCAACAATGGCTCACTCACATGCTCCACGATGTGGCGCCACTGTTTGTCACCATCACTTTTGCTGGTTCTCGGCCCACCGTGTGGCGCCACTATTGTGTCGAATGTGTGTTTATCACCAGATGGTGAGCCTGCATCGTCCGAGAACAGACTCTGACTTTCAGCGTCAGCCTCAATTGTGGGAGTTGTTTTAAGTTTAGTCTAAACGCTTGCCCGACCCCAGGAGGGCTTCGGAGGGTTCAAATGAACCCCCCTCCCTTTTGGGAGAATTTTGCTTAACTGTAATTTTTTTTCAGAAATCATCCCATACATCCCCGGCTGATTGTATATACCCGAACCCCCTTTTTAAAACCCCGAGAACGGACCTGTAAACGATATAAGTAGCTTTACCTTAGCGCTGTCATCATAACATAACACCATAATTCCATAATCACCACAGTTAAACTGTATCATGTTAAACTGTCTCGATATATTCTGATAGGACTCTTCATATTATTTCATGTGCCCCTTTAGAACAGATGTCAGTTCGGTATAGATAAGAAAAATATTGGTATTGACATCGCTTGTTCAGCGTATCTTTCCAAATCGTGATATATTTCAAACGTCACCATTGACCAAACTTGCCACATTGCAACACATCGAGGACACTATAAACTTTACACTGAAACTACCGAAAACAGCTTCCTGTGATTGGAGAAGGTGTCCAGATGTAACTTATCATTTGTGCTAACATATAGCACCCGCAATGCTGTATTTGATCTCACTCACGGAACACGCCAGATGTGCGGTAAAGTTACCGCGGTGGAGGCCATCATTTTGTGCCAATTTAAAGGACGAAATACAGCAAAAGCCATAAATTATCTGTTAAGTGGCCTGTCAACTTTTCAGCAACAAAAAATGCCTGCAGAAGTTTGGTTCTCAAATTGAAATTGCGACCGGACCGAGCTGCTCTATGTTGCCAGTAGCGCTATCGGTTCTGTTGGCAACACATCTTTGTGACATAAACTTTGTCAACTCCGTCGTGTAGACTGGTTGACACATATCAGGGACGGATTTGGGCTTGTTGGCAGGGGGGATCTGAGTCAGTCGTAGTCATATGTCATTCTACTTACGAACCGTGGGGGGGGGGGGCGACACATGTGTCGATCTACTTACATAAGGGTTAATATTAGCCAGCTGTTAATACTGCAAAAGGTTTCGACAACGTGAATCGAGAAGCGTTCTTCACTATTCTCAAGAAAGTTGGATGTCCTCCAATCTTACTTGATCTTATCAAATCATTCCACGTAAACATGCAATGCACTGCCCAAGTCGATGGAATGATATCAGAACCCTTTCCCATTGTAAATGGTGTGAAGCAGGGCTGTGTTCTGGCCCCAACTCTTTTCGGGATATACTTCTCTGTAATATAGAGAGAAGCAAAGCAAAATGCTAACCTTGCTAACCCTGGTGTGGGCCTGAGAACCAGATTTGATGCCAATTTATTTTCTACATCACGCCTGAAGGCTAAGACCAAAACAACAACATTACATGCGTGCGAGGCCCTCTATGCAGATGACGCAGCCTTCTGCTCTCATTCCGAGGAACAGCTGCAGTCTATCATTGACAGTTTTTCCAATATTTGCCTCAAAATCAGTGTCAAAAAGACTGTCATCATGATCCAGGGGACTCAAGTAGCCAAGATCACTCTCAGTTTTGAAGCTCTCGAAATCGTGGAGAACTTCTCATACTGAGGTTCCATCATGTCCACTAATTTCACACTTGACAAGGAACTTAACACACTATATGTAAAGCTGCAACATCCTTTGGAAGACTTTCAAAAAGAGTTTGGTCCAACAAGAGCCTGACACTATATACAAAGCTGAAAGTGTATCATGCATGCGTGCTCAGCATCCTTTTGTATGGTGCAGAGACCTGGACTACCTGTCGTAAACAGGAACTGAAATTAAACAGTTTCCACCTACAGTGCCTACGTACTATCCTTGGCGCGAAATGTCAAGACAAATTACCAACCTGGAAATCCTACAACGCTGCAACTCAACTCAACTAAGCAGCATAATTATAATTAATAAAGTAATCAGTTAGGTCTTCCGTCATTAAAAACCCCTGTGATATTATATTTCCAGCACTGTCTTCTAGAGGTCCGACCTTGTCTCGTACGTTCTGTTTACTCCTGACATATGCATAGGAACTCTTGCTGTCATGTTTTATGTCGCATGCTAATTTTTTTTCATAGCTTCTTTGAGATTGTATAATTTCAGTTGTAGCTGCATTAAGTGCCTCTTTGAAATTTACATAGTCTTCATCCTTTCTTGTACGCCTATATACCCTCCACATAGTTAGCTTGAATACTATTTTTTGATAGCTTCTTTTGACAAGTGTTTTTTGTAGACCGTTTTCCTTGTTTTTTTTTCAAGGGAACAAATGTATCGATGATACTCTCAATTTCATATTTTAGAATGTTGTCTATTGCGGTTTTATCCATCAGCATAGTATTCCAATCTAGCTTTGCTAAGTATTTTTTTTCATTTTTATAGTTACCTTTATGGAAGTGTCTCCTGTACGTTTTTTATTTTTACTTTCTGATTTTACATTGATGTCAAAATGTATGTTTGATTGTAGTCACTGTTACCCAATGGTTCATGTATTTTTACATTGTCCACTAATTCTTTTTGTGATGACAAAACTAAATCTAATACATTCTCTCCTCTGGTTGGTTTTAGCACTTGCCGAGTAAGGAAGCTATCCTGAATTAAAAATAGAAATTGTTGGTCCTCACCCCCTGTACTCTCTAGAGATTTCCATTGTATGCGTCCATGGATAAAATCTGCTATTGTGATACATTCCCCTTTACTCACTTCCTTTATAGCGTTTTGTATTCTTGTGTTTTCCTCTTCGTCTATGTTTGGACTTCGGTAAACTAATCCAATAGTTAATTTTGAATTTCCAGAAACTATGTTGCACCAAACAGCTTCATCGCAATCTGCTTCCATTTTTTATTTTACTTCATAAGCCTGAATATATTCTTTAAATAACATATAAAATAACTCCCCCTCCCCTTCTTCCTATTCGACCTCTCCTAAACATTACGTAACCTGTCAGTTACAATTCAGCATCTGTTATTTCTTTACCAATTATGTGAGGGTCATTATCTTCTACCATAATGTTTAATTCGTTTTTTTTTCTTATTTACTATACTCCTTGCATTTAAACATACGCATTTATAACCAGCTACAGAGATGTTTCCTGACATTTCGTTGTTGGCTTGTGTGTACTAGTGACCTCTTGTCCTGCTTGAGGCACCTCTAAGTAACCCCCCTGCGCGTCTAGTTTAAACAATGTTTATTACCAAAAATATTTGTTATGCTACCCATGCTACTATCTACTACTTCATCCGTAAATACTGCTGCTCATTTCCATTTAGATGAAGCCTATCCCTCATGTATATATCAGCCCTCCAGCCCTCCCAACACAACTTCTCCACAAATCCAACTTCCTCTTCCCTACATAGCTTCTGGACTAGCATGTTATTTGCCATCCCCCGGCAATTTGGATATATCTGACCCTACAATTACCGCATAACGGAGACACGTTCGCACAATTCCACCAATGTCCATAGCTAGACACTGATTAATACAACTGAGCGACGCTAATTTGTTTGGCAATATCGCTTCATATGATAAAATATAAAAATAAAACATAAAAATGAATGACAGGACAAGAAAAAGTAACAATTATTTAAGGTGGATTCGATCTGCTGACCCTTCAGTATAACTACGGTGTATGTGCGTTGGTTGGATGTTATAATCACAAATACCGTTTAATAAGAAATATAATACAAAAGAAAGAAATAACAGTAAACGAAAAAAACGATACTCGGACGAGCTGCACGCCCGCCGCGCCGAACCCCCGTCAGCCGCCCGTGGATCGGGTCCAGAACGCACCCCGTGTGCCCACTCTGCCACGTTCGTGTGCCCACTCTGCCCCGCTCGTGTGCCCACTCTGCCACGCTCGTGTGCCCACTCTGCCACGCTCGTGTGCCCACGCTGCCACGCTCGTGTGCCCACTCTGCCACGCTCGTGTGCCCACTCTGCCACGATCGTGTGCCCACTCTGCCACGCTCGTGTGCCCACTCTGCCACCCCCGTGTGCCCACTCTGCCACGTTCGTGTGCCCACTCTGCCACGCTCGTGTGCCCACTCTGCCACGTTCGTGTGCCCACTCTGCCACCCCCGTGTGCCCACTCTGTCACGCTCGTGTGCCCACGCTGCCACGCTCGTGTGCCCACTCTGCCACGCTCGTGTGCCCACTCTGCCACGCTCGTGTGCCCACTCTGCCACCCCCGTGTGCCCACTCTGCCACGCTCGTGTGCCCACTCTGCCACGCTCGTGTGCCCACTCTGCCACCCCGCGTGTGCCCACTCTGCCACGCTCGTGAGTTACGTTTGTTTTGCCGTTTTATATCCGAAATAAAAAAATTACTATGACGTCACTAACGTTTTTATTATTGTTGTCTTTTAAATAAATAAATTAATGTGTTTATCCACGTGATGTTGAGGGTGCTAAAATGGACGTAGAAAATGACACCACATAAAATATATTTATATCTAAAAGAACAAAATAACAACTCCCTATGATGTCCACTCGTCCTCCCTGGTAACATGACGTTATCGTGACGTCATTAACGCGCATGACAGGCACAAGAGATAGTATTGGATTCGATCCACGTTTGATCTGATAAGGATTCCTCATGGCGATCGTGAAGGCGTTTGAGTGTCGATAAAACAGTCTGTCTCTAGTGTTTTTTGCTTATTTTATAGTCATTTATATTTCATAAAAGGCCTAAATAAGAAGACCGAAGAAATGTGGATAGGCGAACAGGAGGTGGATCTGCATGTAGTAGTGGAGGGAAAGGTCGTACGTGTTGTAAGCAGGAACAGCAGCAGGGAGGAGGGTGGAAGGTATTGTGTGGGACAGAAAGTTGAAAAAACAGCTAAAGGGAAAGTGTTGGAAGCCTGCGTGGTACCAACTTGTGTATGTGGGTTGGGAACAATTGTACTGACAGAGAGACAGGAGGAGGAGGAGGAGGAGGAGGATGTACATGTAGCAGAGGACGACTGGGTTCGGAGAATATGTAAAGTGAAACGAGAAGACAGAAGGAAGATGGGGGAAGTAAGAGAAGAGATCCCAATTAAGGGACACCTGAGGATGAAGGTAGTGGGGAGGATGAAGGTAGTGGGGAGGATGAAGGTAGTGGGGAGGATGAAGGTAGTGGGGAGGATGAGGGTAGTGGGGAGGATGAAGGTAGTGGGGAGGATATATATATATATATATATATATATATATATATATATATATATATATATACATATATATATATAATATATATATATATATATATATATATGTATATATATATATATATATATATATACATATATATATATATATATATATATATATATATATATATATATATATATATATGTATATATATATATATATATATATATATATATATATATATATATATATATATATATATATATATATATATATATATATATATATATATATATATATATATATATATATATATATATATATATATATATATATATATATATACATATATATATACATATATATATATATATATATATATATATATATATATATATATATATATATATATATATATATATATATATATATGTATATATATATATATATATATATATATATATATATATATATATATATATATATATATGTATATATATATATATGTATATATATATATATATATATATATATGTATATATATATGTATATATATATATATATATATATATGTATATATATATATATATATATATATATATATATATATGTATATATATATATATATATATATATATATATATATATATATATATATATATATATATATATATATATATATATATATATATATCGAAATGGCAGAGGTGAACAGCCGAGCGTGGGAGTGATGTGGCCCCATCCCGCAAGGGACCAGGAGGGAGGAGAAGAAGAAGACTAGGGGCTAACAGGCCCGTCCTCCCATTTCTATAGAATTTGGTTTACCTGTAACATCTTCAGATATCACTCCACGCAGCTCACTGACAACTTGGACCACCACCTATAAAGTATGCAGATGATACACATATTTACTTTTCCTTGGCTACTCCGGATACAAATTGCTCCTTAAGCCAACTCAGGATTTGTCTCCATGATATATTTCACTGGATGACTGACAGCAAATTAAAGTTAAACGCAAATAAAACAGAGTTTCTTATTATTGGCCCACAAAAGCAAACTTTTGTTTTTCCCTACACCTATGCTAAGCCATAATTTCACACCGGCCGTCTCAGCACGGAATATAGGAGTCACCTTTGTTATAATAAACATTTTAGACAGCATATTTTACAAACTTGTCGTTGCTGCTTGTATCATATTCGTGACCTCCGTCGTATTCGCCGGTATAGACCCTGTGTCTTTTGCTCTCGTCAAAGCTATTGCAACTGCTCTTAGCAGTAGACTTGACTATTGTAATTCCCTTTATCATAATATTGCTCTCAAGGACATCTTGAAACTTCAACGGGTACACAATTGTTTGGCAGGGGTAGTTACCCGGTCTCCTCGTTTCTCCCAATCAGTACCACTTCTTAAATCTTTGCATTGACTCCATGTCCGATATCGTATTATTTTGAAGATCTGTACAATTACCTGTCAAGTACTTTCATCCAAGCAACCAGCATATTTACATTCACTGCTTACTCCTGCAAGACATCACAGACAGCTTCGATCATTTAATTCTAATCTACTTTTTGTTCCCAGTTTTAACACAACTGTGAGAACCAGAGCCTTTTTGTAACTGCACCGATTCTGTGGAACTCAATCCCTGCTATAGTGTTAAGTCTGTAGGAAATATAACAACATTTCGCCGTAAACTAAACATCCACCTATTTAAACTTGCAAATCCTCCATAGCTCCCCAGCGTACCAATCCAACTGCATGTTTACAACTGGAACTGCTTATCAATTATGAACTGCTTAACCCCTTTTGTTTTGGTGCGCTACCGAGCTTGGGTCTCCCGAGGATTTTAGCGCAATAGAAGTAGTTTATATATTATTATTATATATTATATCATCCCATAAATCCCCGGCTGTTTGTGTAGGAAAGACAGGAGCTATAGTTGCATACAGGGGCAAGTTGTTACAGAGGCGTTTTACGAAGACATAGCACACATAATAATTATGGAGAAACCATCGACAGTAGTTGGTTGGAAATCCACCAGCAGATATACTGTCCAAAAATCGGGAGCTAAGAAGACAACATTACCGAGATGTGGACAAAAATTACATTTTAACAACTTAAAACTTTTTTGTAATGTATGCCCACATAATACCATCTCACGCAGCCCGTTTTTAAGTTTCGTGAATGAAACTTGAAGTAGAAGTTAAATTGAAATTCAGGATTTGTTATCGTCCACGTGAATTCAACGGCAAAAATTGTGTTTGGGGTAATTTGTTACAGTTGTATTGGGGCAAGTTGTTACAACTGTAACAACGCCCGCGCGGCTCGCACCGATGGCTCAGTCAGCGAGCTGTGTGCTGACAATGACTGAAAGAACAAAATAAATACAGTAAATGTTAAAAGCGTGAAACAAAAATAACAAATATCTCAGAAGGGCGGGTTACGCACCAATGAACATTTTTGGGCTTTCGATAAACCAATGACGTCCTTGTCCACTTGAAATCTGGGTGTTTTGTCTTGGATGACATTCTTTTTCAATCTTGTTAATTTATGGCACAACCCTGTTTGAGCAATTAATAAATATTGCACAATTAATTGAAATGTAGATGTTTGTGCGCGTGTACATGAGTGCGCGTAAGTGTGTGTATCATTCAATCAAATAGAAGTCGCATTACACACACGCACGCGCGCGCACGCACGCACGCACGCACGCACACACGCACGCACGCACACACACACAATTACACGCACACACGAACGCACACACGCACGAATACATGCATATACGCACGCATGGGCATGCATGCAAACGCACGCACGCACACACACACACACACACACACACACACACACACACACACACACACACACACACACACACACACACACACACACACACACACACACACACACACACACATTTTCTACGACCGAATCAGAGTCCACACGATTCCATTGTTGCGATGAGCACTTAAAGTCGTTACGTCGTTTGGACACAGTTTCTGCGTGGCCGGTTAGCGACATTAACGATGCCTCCCGGATGTTTTATGACCATTAATCCGTCCGTGAAGTCCAGTAACGTGTCATGCTCCGGGGACGTTTACCGCGGCCCCAGTCAGTGGACAATGGTGCGTCATTAAGCCTCCTTCACGTAAAGTGTTTACGGACACAAACAACCAGCAGTTTCCACGGGGCTATAGTTGGAACCCGTCTGGCTGTCACGGTTAGACTATTTGAGTGGTGATGTACCTGTTCATCAGCCGAGTTGAGGTTCACCATCCATTGCCGGGCGTCTTAGATGTATAGAGACGAGACCTAGCTACCGGCTTCAGGAGGACGCTACGTAACCTTTGCCTGCCTGTATGATGCGTTCACTCGTCTGCTCTCGTCAATGTCGACGGGAAACATACGCAGCTCGCGTAATGCGTTAGTTTTATATATAAAACCGGGGGGTGACTTAGGGTAGCTTACCATAGCAATAATATTGCCAATGTTTCATGACTATTGCTATAGCATTGCGATAGCACTTACCACGTAACTGTATTGTCTTTACAACTACAGTGTCACCACAAAAACGGTACCCATTTAACTTAACATAACTTCCTTATTTGTATCTCTCAAATGACACGGTCTTTGGCGTACTTTTGCTTCACATGATGCATGATCTGGATAGGTTCGGAGGGACATCCTTAGTGTCCTTGATTTCGTTGATGTTTGAGCACATAAACCTTTTGGTGGTCACCCTGTAATATAGTGTATGTAACGATGAATACAGTAGTTAGTAGTTACGGCGTCATGCAGGTTAGTGTTTTTATTCATGCAATGTCGAATATAGTGACAATGTATATTCCTTAGTCTTAGGTATACACAATGTATATAGACTTATGCAAACACTGTGTATATAGTAATTACACACCAGGAGATTAAGAGGAGACCAAATTGAAGTATCATAAATATTGAACGGTTATGAAGGACGATGTAATTAACGCTTACACCCAACTCCGTCGTGTACTACACTGCCGGTTCTTTTCGTTTGAAGATAGTTATCATCATTATGGAAAGACGGTAGGAGCGCCGACAAGAACAATATAGGCACGGGTCTATACGCGTGGCTTCAAGTAACGACCTTCGCGTTGACTACTTTCTTATGCAGTCCGAACTGCCCTCGGGGGCTACAACCCCCGGCACCACCCACTGTCACGACATCTACATTATTATCGCGAACCAACACATAAATCAGATAAATGGCGAAGATTACGACGCAGGCGAACGATTAGAAACAGATCGACCGGTGCAAGCCGACGCTCGCCGAAGGCATGCGGCCCTCTTGTCTCGCCGAGACTGGTCAAGCGAGGGGCGCCAGAGATAGCACCCTCGGGTGTCGGATCAACAATCTAAACACGTAAACACAAACACGGTCAGCTCGCGTATGACACAATACAACAGTTGGACATTCCTATCATTTAGACTGACCACAGACTGACGACGTAGGCCTACATGGCGTGTCAAAATGACCGGTGTAGTTGATTTTCCCGTTAATGGTGAAGTTAGCGTTTTGCCTGATTGTAAGGAAATGTGGCCATCAAAAATACTATATCTTCACGACATCCACTTGCACTGTTTTATCAATGAACAAGTTATTGTACATACCCAGCTCTTTTAATCATGTCGCAAACATGCTAACCCTCCAAATAGGCAGTTTTCACAAATTAAGTATACGCCGACCGGTTTTTCCGTAATGTTACCACCACAGTCCCCATTCGTCTTCAGACCCGCTTCATAACAAGATTTAACAAGATTTGCCATCCAAGCCAAAGGCCCAGATGACAAGTGGACAAGGAAGCCATTGGCTTATCGAGAGTCCAACAATGTTCATCAACGTGTAGCCCGCCCTCCTGAGATATGTGTCAACCTTGTTTTTAAACATATTCACGCGGCTAGCAGTTATACAAATGTATCTACATCCTTCTTACGATATTGTCTCCATGCTTGTATACAGTGTTCTAAATGAGCTCTAACTATTGCTTTATACAGAAGTATAATTAGCTTTTTATCCTTGTAAATTATGTTTCTCGTAATCAACCCAAGAATTTTATTACCCGTGGAAGCTGCAATACCACACTGCTCTGAAACTTTCATATAAGTGCTTATTGTAACTCATAAGTCCTTTTCTTTTACAGCGGTACCCAGAACGGTATCTCCCATTTTATAGTTTGCATCCAAGTTCCCATATCCTCTATGTAGGCATGTACATTTCCCAAAATTGAACAACATCTGCCATTTCTCAGACCATTTCACTAATCTGTCTAGATCGTTTTGTAAATGTTTTTTTATCATCATCAGTGTTAACCTTTTAATAAAGGTCCTAATACTGATCCTTGTGGTACCCCACTCAAAACTGATTTCCAGTTTAAAACTTCTCCATCTACTACATAATGCAACATCTGACTGCCATAGGTCCGACATTTTAAACGAACCAAAATAGATGGCTGAATGCAGTCAGTTCTTGTCAAATTGAATCACTTAAATCGGGTAACTTGCATATTTTAGGCACTACATTTAGGCACTTCCGGAAGTGTAACTTTAGACAGGAGAAAACTATAGACAGTATTACACTTGCACGAACACTGAACACGAACACTGAACACAACGCGCTGCAGACGATGTTTATGGCACTCAATAATTTTAAACAATGCCATATTTAAATTTCCCCACGTGTGTGGTCGTCGCTAGCAGGATAAAGAACTACGGTGTCCAGCCGACCGTGACAGATACGCTTCACTGAACATGATATTTGACGCATCTAAGAAATAGCATAAAAGTTTCGGCGGAACTTTGATGTGTAACGGATCAACCGTGTGATTATTAACGATGGAGTTTCATAAATGACGAATGGTTCTGCCGGTTGACGAATTATGATTAGCTCCTATACTCGAGAATGATCAGCCGCTAAGTAGTTGATTTATGGCAGAGGCCTGTCATATCTACGCGTAACAGATGACCGGCGTCCATAGGTTCAAAGTGAATGTAATTCCTCTTCCACTCAACTGCCGTCGGTTCTTAATGGATTCACAAATAACGTAAGCATAGAACGGCCTTTTGTGCAACAAATCCACCGACTTTACCGTGAAAAATTAGAAATTATGCAAATTATAAAAAGCGGGACATTTTGCAAAAAAGTAATGTTGATACATAATTTTATGATTGTCCAGTCACAAGGACGGCGGTCAACAGACAAGGACGGCGGTCGACAGAGCCCGTGGCCGCCAAGAGACGGCATCGTTGCCGCCGGCCCCAGCAGATGTCGCTTTTATCTTTTATGTATCTAAATGGCCGCCACAGCACGCATCGCCTGCGACATTTAAACGTGTCTGAATGCACTTGGGACGCACGCTCACCGGGCGAACGCTGGACGCGCTGCCGGGACTCGTGAAATCTTCGCATCGGCAACTGCAACTCTGTTCATCTGAACTTAGCTCCGGCAACAAAAAGACGACACCCGTCGATATTGCGACAGCAGTGACGTCAGTCCAAGTGACAGCGTAGCAAAAAGACAGCAGAAGAAACTTCTTGCGTCTTGGTTAACGTGTGGAGAGCACTGGCTGCGAGTGCGCACGCGCACGCGCACGCTGGCAGGAAATCAATTAATGCGCGAGTGGCGAAGGACGCGCTCGACTCGCCGTCGCTACACTCGCGGGCAGAGCGGCGGCAGGACGGGGCGGCCGAACGTTATTACCTCAGCAGCGTTGCTTGTGTACGCATCGTAGTCGGACCATCGTGCGTCCAAGCACGTCGTTGGCCCAGAAACTGACCGCTTATTGCGTGCGCTCATTTGAGGATTACGCCCGCGGATAAACGTTGTCGTTGTGTGCGACATATCGGAGGCGACAAGTCGTTGTTTCTCACAGACAGGTGAGTGTCGAGTTGTGATCGAGCCGCCATAATACACACTGGGTCTATTATGCCGACTGACGCGTCATGCATAACGTTGAATATCGTTGCATGCTAAATCATTGATAAAACGCCGATACAACCCGTGTGGGAACGCTCTCCGTGACATTGACGATGACAGATGTCGTTGTTGTTATTAAAATATCGACGCGTAGGAAAAGATATTAATAAAACATATGAACACCTTTTTTCAGCCGTTGCGCCTTTTCGGTTGCGGCTGACCCACGAGGGATTCGGTGTCAAAACCCTTTGTTTAATTTAAACACATTATCTATTTCTAAATCCCCGTAAATTTCCCCCTGACCCGTTGTGCTTGTCCGAACAGTTTCTGGTATACAAGTAGAATTAACCATCTGGGACCACACAAAATCCTTCGTATGCTACACACCTCGATCCACCCTTCCCCCATTTGGGTTTATTCTGTGTTAGACAGTTCTCCGATGACTCCGAATTAACCAGTGACAGACAATGGATGTACATTGTTACGCGTTACGCGGACTCACAAACTGTAACACACACTGCACCGATTGTGTGTAGCATGGGCGCTAAATTGACAAAACTAGCTCTGGTAATGTTACAAAGCGTCATGGCCGCGTTGTCTAGGCGGATATTTGCGTCATCGCTATTATTATTACAGTAAGATTATACGGGAAAATATACAGTGAAAAAAGCACATAAAGCACACGTACACACGACCAGTCACATGGTCATCTCGGCGCAATATCCGTGGATGGACTTTGCCGAGTTTACATCCACATATACATTGGTGTCCATCCCCAATCTCAGCAGCATCCACGCTCACGTTGCCGCTGCTAACTCGCTCACAAATTGAAGAGTAGATGATCTAGATAGTGCGCAAGGACGGAATGCCCAGGCGGGGTTAAACCCGTGGCATTCTGCTTCGGCGGAACGTCTGAGAATGTAAAGACCTTGTGGTGCCTTTGAAGTTATCACAGCGGACATCGACGCTTCCCGAACATGCACAGGGTGAGCCTTTGTGCGCGACACCAACCATAAAACAACCCTTAAGTGATGCGCGTGGAGCCGCCTACAACGGTCCCATGTGTCTAGTTTAAAAGTCACTTTGCATGGGTACGTGAGAACACTAGTTGCGTACGTGTTGCGATAGGTTAGCGCTGTTTGTGTAAAGGCAACATCTTGTATTGTTTTCACTAACTGAAAAACGCTATATCCGTCCGGTTTTCACGACGTCGCCTATCGCTATCTCCACTCCAGCCTCAGCCATCGTGTTAGCGTATACAATGGAACAAACAATTCGTTGGTGGCCAGTGTCCAGCGAATGCTGTAGAGATAATGTCAAACCTTCCAACGTCACAACAAATTGTCTTCAGTTATTCTGTAGTGTTTTTGTCTGCCAATATTCCCGCCAATGCCCTCTGATCCCAACCATCGTATTTCTTTACTTGGCTAACATATTTTAAGTTTTTGGCGCTTGACAAAGTTGCACAACCAGTTTTGCGGTATAAAATGTAGGTCGCTGAATACTGTTACATTTGTATGATGCCCTATCAAGGGTATGCGCAGTCACAATCACTTATACTCTTTATGTCAAATTTGTAAATCGCAAGATGCGATCGCGCCCTGTAACATTGACACTACAAGACAACCAGGGTGACATCAGGTGCGTCAGGTGTCAGTATTTCGGATTCAGTGGAACGATTCGTCAGGAGCAGTCGGCGCTGGCGTTGAGTATCGCCGCCTCGGTTGTCGCACGTAACACGTCGTAATGACCGGGTCGTTATGCTAATGGATAAGTAATGAGATGATGAATTAGGTAGGTGTCCCGTAAGATTTACCACCTGGGAAATTTGCAGGCGCCAGTTTTGTTTTTCGAGTCAGCCCTTTGATTACACATCAGCATCGTCGTTCGTCCCCCACCCCTCCATTGTGATTTTTTTCAATTCAATCGTGTTAACAGAATTGACTGAGCTGCACCACTAGTGTTTCTGACGTGGCTCGTGAGAGATGGAGTCCACAACAAGTTATACATTTACCCCTTTTGTGGGATAGACTTCCAGGTCAAGGCATTCAGTGTCTCTTGCGAAACACACAGGCAAAGTGGGGTGAGCGAAATTGCCCAAGTTTCGAAACAGCAGCAGGTGGGTTCGAACCCCGTTTCCCTCGATCGTCCGACCCCTAACTACACCGCTGCTGCGTCCAGTTAAACAGCTGTCATGTGACTCGATAGTTTTTGCTCGACATATTTATGACCTTAACTGTTTTCGCTGCTTCATTGTTCACTAATTTAACAACTGGAAATGAATAGTCTCTCTCTTAATTGGAACAACCACCAGTTTACCCAACAAAGTGCTAGCATTTCAGTGTATCATCAAAACCATAAAGAATAACAACGCTTCAATTGAAGGTGGCGTGTGGGTTGCAAGACAATGGATGGGTATTCCAATAAGTATTCCAGTAGGAAACTGAGAAGCTTATTTTCACACGACCGACGTTAACAGTGGTGCAATGGACGCGATCTGATGCAGCAATGCTGTTTGATTGATGCGTTTTCAGCCGTCTTCTTTTTGATAATTTTTGCAATGTCGGATGATGGATGGATTTGCATCCGACAACTTTTCAATTATAGTACACCAGTGTGCACATGCGCATGCATACGCACTGACGCACGCCCCGATACATGGACAAACAAGCACCCATACGTCAAGCCGCGCACATACAAATGCACGCTTGTACGCATACACACATACACGCGCACGCGCGCGCGCGAACAGACGCACGCACGGACACACTTCGCTCGTCCGCCTTCATAGTTGCATTCTGTGTTAACAAACCTGATGAGGATACCACATCTTGATACACCGACATACCACGTGGAATTTGCACTGCGCCTGTACAAATGAGTAAAAGACATAATGTCAAAGATACAACTAAAACTAAAGGAAACTAAAAACAAGTCAGCTTACATATATGGATAATGGGTAATCTCCTTTTGACATTGGAAACTTTTTAGCAACCAAGTTACTTAGGGTGGCCTAAGAAAACTAAATTCTAAGTGCATACATATATATATATATATATATATATATATATATATATATATATATATATATATATATATATATATATATATATATATATATATATATATATATATATATATATATATATATATATATATATACGGTATATTTAAGACATCCATGTATCAGTTTGAAATCCCTATGATATTTCATGTGGCATTCAGAACCCCCTCACTGCGGCCAGATAATTACGTATTAGCGGGGCACATGATCATACCCCCTTAACTCAGAGTTATGACGACAATTGTCCCATCCCAGATACATTTCATAGGTCTTCGACACAGCCACGGTTCCCATTCACGGTCCAAGATACCCCATTACCGGACCATGTGGTCGTTGTGTCGGGTCAAAATAACGTGTGGACAGCGGTTTGAGGCGTAATGAGGAAGGACGTTCCCATTACGACCCTGGTGATCACCCCTTCCCGTTTCCCAGTTTAGGCACACCCATTATTATTACTGTCTGTATCTTCCCGAGAATAGGCAGCGCACCGATCATTGCTTGGTCTACTTCCAGTGTGGCAGGAGTGCGCCATCCCAATGGGTAATTACACCTTATCCTTGTATTACCAGTGATATCTGTCTGCATCAGCAATTAGTCAGATTATATATTCAAAAGTGTCAGTGTCATGAACTATTGTATTAATAAACGACGTGTCGTGCATTATCACTATCATTATCATTCATAAATGGAAAACAGACACGGCGTTTATCGGATATTAAGTGTTAGATGCGCCGAAATTGGTTCACGGCCAAATATAATTTGCCCCGATACAGGCGGCAGAAACTCTAGCACAAAATTGCACTGGTCCGTGCGACAAATGGGACTAAGTTCAACTGTATTGTTTGTTCTGGTGGATTCACCAGTGGCGATATTATAAATACATCACCACGTCATCGCAATCTTGTACTACGCGACCCGTCAGCGAGCGATATCGTGGTTTCTAGCAAAGGTAATGTCATGTGAATGTGTCAACCGACTGTGCCTCTAGATGATGGTCGATGGTTTTGTTATGTGCTGTCAAACAGCTGTCGCGTGGCTCTCGTGGACGCTTTATTGCTGGTTCTTTTCTTGGTCTTTTTTACCTTCTTCTACTTACCATAAATGTCGTAACGTTTGTCGGCATTTTGGTGTTTCTAAGTCGGTATTCTGTCAATTCTAGAACATCAGCTTGCAATACAAACTGAGCACTTGTGACGTCTCTCTTTCTTGTCTTGGGGATGCTCATAATGCAGTTGTGAGCTTATGTAGTGGAGAAGCATATTGATCGAAGCACGGTTGTGCTATATAACATTGTGCTATATAAATGGAACTTTGAGGAAAAATACACACGCGCACATATACACATAAACGTGCACACGCACGCACGCACCCACGCACGCACCTACCCAACTCATTCTTTCATCGCCTTTTCTACTAAAAAAAACCGTTCATTCGGATGATACCAACATTAACGAGTGTCTCCTAGACTCGGCGATGGGGAGTTCATTGATGGGCTGATGCACCTCGCGGGCATCGAGAGAACGAAGCGTAATACCCCGACCCCCTCAAGTTACGGCACGCTAAAGCTTCTAGCAAACACCCATGGTTGGTCGTGCAGTTCGAAGGCCGCGACAGCTGCGCTCGAAAACTATACGAGCACCTACTGTGGGTTACAACGCCGGGAAGCTGGGAAAGGGGAAATATAACGGGACGCAACTAGCTAGCACCTTAACGTGCTCCACGGCTTAGAAGTGTACTATTCCCTCGTAACACAGCAAAACCTATACTGCGTCCTCACCCCGCCTACCGTGCTATACAGACATTAGGCTTCTCAGTTCCGATCGTGTTGGGTATGATCACAGCTGTCCGTGCGTGGCTGGAGGAACGAGCGCTCTAATGACTGGACGGCTCGTCACCTTCAACGAGAGTGTTGTACACGGCAAGGAGCGGACGAACCTCGAGGGTCCTGGCTCGAGCGCGCCGCTAGAAGAGGCAGGAAGACGAGCCCACAACGCCGACCAAACTGCGCTGTTTCATGTGCAGTAGTCGTTTCCCGCATCCACAAGGAGCTGCTCGAGCGAGTGGTTTCCGGCGTCGACAAGAAGTAGGACATCGACCAATTAACCTTGGAGGGACATATCGAGTCTGCTCTCTTACAGGTCGAACTAGATCCGGCGTAGATTCTAACCAAGAACGACCATGAGTCAGGTGCACGTGTACAACTACACCATCCGTCACAAGGTGCACGTGTACAACTACACCATCCGTCACAAGGTGCACGTGTACAACTACACCATCCGTCACAAGGTGCACGTGTACAACTACACCATCCGTCACAAGGTGCACGTGTACAACTACACCATCCGTCACAAGGTGCACGTGTACAACTACACCATCCGTCACAAGGTGCACGTGTACAACTACACCATCCGTCACAAGGTGCACGTGTACAACTACACCATCCGTCACAAGCAAGTCACTGGTTCTCCACAGCACGAAGGTGTGGCGGATCGAGCTCTGTAAGCAAATCCCACTTCACACAAATGCCCCACGTTCGCAAATGTGTCCTCTAAGAAACAGGACAATATTTATTTTAGTTCAATGTTTATGGTCCTAGAAGACGCGTTGTGGGGTGGCATTTGCATAGTTTCTTGTTATGTCTCCGTGTGCATCTAGTGTTAATTGTGAAAACATCTTCGTTAATGTCATCAATGTCACGCAGAAATGAGTAGACTTGAATCATATCGCCTCTTCTCCTTCTGTGTGCCAGACTCTCGGCAAGTTGAGATGTTTCAGTCTGTCATCACAAGTTAACGGGTCAATATTCTCCTTCCCGCTGTACGATATTTGTATTGTTTTTTATCTGCGTAATAATTTATGAGGACTTAAATTGATAGTTGACCTATCATTGATCACAGGATCCCTGTGACGGCGGCCGCGGTGGAACGAAGACCAGTACTATTTTGATGATCTATGACATAATGCATCTGTGTTGATGTTCATGAGAAATAAAAGTTCAGCGTATGGGAATTCCTACGAAAACCATATAATTTTTTTAATATGTAATTTCCGGAAAATGAGATGGCCAAGCAGAACCTACGATACAGCACACCTATAAAAATTATGTTCACTAATCGTCAAACCTGACGTGTGTGTGCTCTTCAGAAACAGCTTGTATTGTCATGCATGGCTGCATTCTTAACTTGATGCATCAAGCTGACTGTTTAATTCAACGTACATCTAGAGTTTGATTGAGTGCCGGCGCTCTCATACAAGTAAAAACTTTGATGTTGTGCAGAAATAATGAACTGATATATATGAAAATGGGAAAACGCATTTTGCAATTGTGCTGTCTGACGTTCATAAGTGTGGCAATGCGGTTTGATGGATGGATTTGTTGCAGTCATCAGTATTTTTTGTCGTCCTGAATCTTGAGTGAATTAATCTATGCACACCCAGCTGTTCATACACAGAAGATGGCACATGCAGTGGGCGCATAAACGTGAACACTAATTTTAAAAGCAAAATAGTGCAAATAATGTGGCTAAAATCAGATGGCTTTTTTTACAATCGGATCAGAGGGGTGGGTGGAACTAAATAGATTGTGCTCACAGCAGGCTGGAGGGGAAGATTTGATGGGAGACTTATTATTTGAGTATAAGTTCCAGTTTCATATGACTCTGTGACAGAGTAAAACGATTATGCATGTGCAGTTTTACTTTAAGTCTGTATCGGTCTGGCACGCATCCACTCACGCACTCACGCACTCACGCGCGCACGCACGTAGCAATCGATTGTGCGTGAGCAGCTATAATTGCTTCCATGCAGTTTAAATGGTGGATATTTGTGATTTATAAGACACAGACGACAGAATGATCACCAAGCTACACATGCGTATTTCCTCACCCGCCTGACATTCGCTGCCATTAGCGGCTAAATGAACAATGGGACTCCGCGTGCTGACAGCTCGTTCCGGCAGACGGCAAGACAGGCAGTAAACAGCCCTGTAAATATCTCGTAGTTCGTGACGACGTTTTCAATGTCAACTCTTTAGGTGCCGTGGATTGGTAACGGACGCCTGGCGTAACCCAGTGACACTGACGCATGGTGAATCACGTGACCCTGACACAAGACGTCGACTTGTCGCAGGACTGATTCTTTTGACGTTCTTCGTGGAGAGCGACACATGATTTTGACGTTCCATTATGACGTCACGCATGACGTTTGACGGTCCTCTGAGAAAATTACACGTCATATTTGGCGTCGACGACGGCTGACGTTCATCAACAGTCGTTAAGTATGCCGAATGATAAGAATAATAAGAATACTAATAATAATAATAATAATAATAATAATAATAATAATAACAATAATAATAATAATAATAACAACAACAACAACAATAACAACAACAATAATAAGAAGCTCAGAGGCGCAACAAAACAATATGGTTTAGCAGATATAAACAGAGCTAGGGACCGCCGAGTGTTTCATGTGGAAAGTCACGTTTGGCTACATTGAAGCTGACATGTCATGTGTAATACGCCAGTGTGAAAAATAACGTAACCAAGCCCCGAACGAGCAATGTTGCATCGTATGAAAAACCGTTGCCAATAGCAACTATTTCATCGAACGAACGTCATCTGTCGATCAACTGCGCATTCTAGCCTACTCAGACGTAAAGATAAACAGAGAAAATAAAAACACGAATGAATCCCCCTGTAGCGGATAGATCAGACGACTTTGATAAGAACCACTCGGCGTTGAGATCTGGCCTCACCACCCAGCACCCACCCGGGCTCACGAATCGTTTGAAGTGGCCGCCCATCACCCCACCCCCCACCGTAGAGCGAAGTATTATCATTATTCTCCTACGGACCGTTGTACGAGCTCACGCGTATGCTCCGTCAATTTTCCCACCGTCATTTGATCTGAGATGATTACACCAACGAACATGTTATGTCGTAACAGTTGCCGTCGAGTTGACCGGCCTCCGCCGACACGAGGTAGCACAGACGGGCCACTTTGGAGAGCATGGTGAGCAGATCTGGGACCGAGTACATTTTCATGAATACAAGTATGAGTACGAGTACATTGGTGATGGATGAGTACGAGTACGAGTACATTGGTGATGGATGAGTACGAGTACATTGGTGATGGATGAGTACGAGTACATTGGTGATGGATGAGTACGAGTACGAGTACATTGGTGATGGATGAGTACGAGTACATTGGTGATGGATGAGTACGAGTACGAGTACATTGGTGATGGATGAGTACGAGTACATTGGTGATGAATGAGTACGAGTACGAGTACATTGGTGATGGATGAGTACGAGTACATTGGTGATGGATGAGTACGAGTACATTGGTGATGGATGAGTACGAGTACATTGGTGATGGATGAGTACGAGTACGAGTACGAGTACATTGGTGATGGATGAGTACGAGTACATTGGTGATGGATGAGTACAAGTACGAGTACATTGGTGATGGATGAGTACGAGTACATTGGTGATGGATGAGTACGAGTACGAGTACATTGATGATGGATGAGTACGAGTACATTGGTGATGGATGAGTACGAGTACGAGTACATTGGTGATGGATGAGTACGAGTACATTGGTGATGGATGAGTACGAGTACATTGGTGATGGATGAGTACGAGTACGAGTACGAGTACATTGGTGATGGATGAGTACGAGTACGAGTACATTGGTGATGAATGTGTACGAGTACGAGTACATTGGTGATGGATGAGTACGAGTACATTGGTGATGGATGAGTACGAGTACATTGGTGATGGATGAGTACGAGTACGAGTACATTGGTGATGGATGAGTACGAGTACATTGGTGATGGATGAGTACGACTACATTGGTGATGGATGAGTACGAGTACGAGTACATTGGTGATGGATGAGTACGAGTACATTGGTGATGGATACGTACGAGTACATTGGTGATGGATGAGTACGAGTACGAGTACATTGGTGATGGATGAGTACGAGTACATTGGTGATGGATGAGTACGAGTACGAGTACATTGGTGATGGCTGAGTACGAGTACATTGGTGATGGATGAGTACGAGTACGAGTACATTGGTGATGGATGAGTACGAGTACGAGTACGAGTACATTGGTGATGGATGAGTACGAATACGAGTACGAGTACATTGGTGATGGATGAGTACGAGTACATTGGTGATGGATGAGTACGAGTACATTGGTGATGGATGAGTACGAGTACGAGTACATTGCTAAAAGCTGAGTACGAGTACGAGTACATTCTCACGAGTGCGAGTAGACTTTTTTAATGAAATTTCCATTCCCAAACATACGGTTACCTTTTACGAACCCCTCCCTTTTACAGACATGCAGACATGGTATGGCTCATAAAATAAGTTTTTGTCTGGAGTCCCTTCTTAACTGCAATTAACAAATGTGGACGTTTTGGTGGCTTAGTTAAACAAACAGGGATTATGGCCTGAACTAGCAGCCTACAACTGTTTGCTTAACTGGATGTAGTCATGACATGGGAGAATGCCATGGGGGTGTAGGGATGGTAAGGGGTAACTACATCGGGAGGTACTGGATTTCGGTGGTTTCATAGCCATATTAATCAGAAATAACCAATAACAAAATATAAAAAAGTTGTTGAACATTCAAACACTTCAGGAAAGTTTCGTTTTATTAACTACAAATAAATAAATTTTCCCAGCATATATTGAGAAAATACTCAGATGTACTCGTAATGTACTCGTAAAATCTGAGTACATTGCGTAAGTCCCATTGAGCTTTTTTTTATTCATTAGCCAATAGTGGCAGTCATGTGACTAATCAATCAATCAGATTCACTGAGAGAATTGGCACGGAATTCGGAAACACGGCGCCATATTTGTTTATCGAGACCACGTGTAATATTGAGAATGAGAGATAAAGAGAAACTGCTGGAAATTAGATTGATTGGAGACAAATCGTAGGTGACGACATAGTAGCCAATAATTATTGATAATCACAATGACAAGAAGATGAGTAAATAACCAGGATGTCTGGGTAAATACGAAACCTGATACACAAATCGTAGGGGAGACCGGGTCTAGTTGAATACAGGGAAGACCGGGTCTAGTTGTATACAGGGGCTAGTTGTTAGCTGACTGAAAGACGTCAACTTATTTAACCACGACGTGTGAACGTTGTGTTTCACATGTGAAACCTAGAGTACTGGTTTATAACCAGTACTGTGAATGCTAGCATCGTGAATATGACATCAATGAAAAATGGTTGGACTCTCGATGAGCCAACGGCTTCCTTGTCCACTTGCCATCTAGATGTTTTGCCTTGGATGGGAATCTTGTTAAATCTTAATGGCACATCCTTATTTGAACAATTAATAAATATTGTACGATTCATTGAAATGAAATGTTCTTGCGTGTGTGTATATCACTGCGTTCGTGTGTGTATCATTCAGTCAAGTAAACGTTGCATTACATATATATATATATATTGCCGTTCACTATTTTCACATAAAGAACAATTGTTTGTTATGTAAGAATCCGGGGAATGAGTCACCTTTGGTAAATAAAACTTAAAAGTTTAATATATGAAGTTGTAGACACATACACTGTTATGCACACTCTGTATAAGATGTATAAATGTGTCTAATCAAATTGATGTAATAAAAGTAACACGTACACTTGCTTTGCGATCCACACGTTCTTTGCTGTAACAACGTGCCCCGTATGATGTAACAACGTGCCCCAAATGATGTAACAACGTGCCCCGTATTATGTAACAACTTTGCCCCGTATGATGTAACAACGTGTCCCGTATGATGTAACAACGTGCCCCGTATGATGTAACAACGTGCCCCGTATGATGTAACAACGTGCCCCGTATGATGTAACAACGTTTAAGGGGCTAGTTGTTACAGTCGACCGCGCCTGTAGAATTTCACATATCTACTTAACTATAATATGAAATATCAATGGTATGGTACATTTTATTAACACGAATAATATATTTATTGTATACATTGACAGAAATAATGTATCTAACATACGTTACACAAAAGGTTACTTCATTGTAACAACTAGCCCCGGCCTCCCCTACGTTAGTTTAACCTCAGAAGGCCACACAATGGTCCATCCAAGACCTACTCCGAACGCGCGCCAAAAGCCACACGCGAATAGTCATTTATGACTTCGTTCGTTCAACTTACAGTTTTATCACTATATGGTGACACGCATGTCAACTCAGCGGCATTGACAAAGGCGGCTTACAAAGCTAACATCGTTCTGATTGCACCGAGCGACACCGCCATACCTACCCCACACCCTGCGACCACGCAAGCGTCCACAGCGAATTGGACGTGAGACAGAGCTGTGGCCGAGGACAATAAATGAATGCATATGTAGTGACGAGGTGCCAGCTCTTACGGTTTACTTCTTAGTCTTATGACAGTACTGCAGGTTTAGAACACGTTGTATTACAGGGTACGGCCCGTGTGTGTCAAATGGCAACCGAATAACAGATGTTGTTAGCTGTGCACCGTCAGTGGTGTCAAAGTCTCACGAGATCTCATCAATATATCCCAGTTTGCACGGTGAGCTTCTTTTGAGCATGCGCGGCAAACCAGCGGATGTAGATACTCAAACTCGTGCAGTCTTGGGAATACACAACTCAGGGTTAGCACCGATGTGAATGGAACAAATGATCTAATCACCAGCCGGGTCAATGTGTTCAAAAACATCTCAAGAGGGCGGGGATGGGGGGCGAGCCACAGATACATAAAAAAGGCCACAAGAATGTCTTAGAGATTCAAGTATTGAAATAAGCGGGTTTTTTCAGAAACATATGATGCTTTCACTCAAGCTCACACTTGACAGGCCGGCGTTATATGATATTTGCCCGGGCGAACACAATACACGATCTTAAGAACGTTTGAACTAGCGCACGCTTGTGCAACAAAGAGACGTCTAAACTGGTTCATTGCCCTGTAAAACGTCGGTGGAGAGTAAAAATAACCCGATTTGGGGTAGTGTCCACTTTATATATATATATATATAAATATATATATATATATATATATATATATATATATATATATATATATATATATATATATATATATATATATATATATATATATATATATATATATATATATATTTATATATATATAATGTTAATACAACGTCTTTCCAAAAAACAAAATCACTTAAATTCAGGTGCACATGTGACATTAAACACAATAGTGTTTTTTTCTGACAAATGTAATAGGTTTTATTCGACCTTTATATCGGTTGACATTGGGGGAAATTATTTTTTTCACTTTTTTTAACATTACAGGTTTAAAATCACTCACGTGATGTCCTCTTGTTTGGGGAAATATAAAGTAAATCGCGCGCGTTTCTTTCAGTGTTATTCTGGATATATTATGCATGTGACGTGTGTTTGATCTTAGCGGCTGTTAGTCGTAGCCATAGAGAAATGCAGCGCTTGCGTATCATCTGGTTAAGTAGGCCGACGCTTCACATTGTTACGTTTAGATCGTAGCTGTCGTGACGGCTTATCTAGCCAGCTGGTATCTATGACGAGGCTGAAGTAACAGATGTTTGCATGTACATGTTTATCTGCTCGCGAGCTTGTAGCTGGAGTCCCGCGTGTAGGGAGATAACAAAAACACCAAGTAAATCAACGTTATCTTCTTAGATGACAAACCCATGGTTGTACGTCCAACTGTAATCATGTGTCAAACAACCCGTTACATGTGCTGTGTCACCAAGGGACTGACATAGTTCATTGATGTAAAATGCAGAAATGCTCTTACGATGAAATTGCAATCCACGACAAATCGTACACATAAAAGCCTGTTTTGAACCGTAAGAACATTTTCACCGCACATCTGCGCGTGTAGGCGTAGCAATGCCCTCTTCAAACAATACAATAGCAAGTTCGCCAATTTTATTGTTTTAGAAACGTTCATAAATGCGCGTATCATTATCTCAGATAGCAAGCACGTCATGTCGTCATGTCACAGAGCCACTACTTACGATGCCCAATCACAAAACACGGTCAAAGATCCATGTGACGTATTGAGTTCTCTCCAAACACGTGGTACGCGTGTGTCAATGAGCGCACAATGCACTGGCTTCGGTGAACATTAATTACTCTGGCAGACAAATATGGCAGTTTATACTTCGCTTCTGTTTTACATGTTAAAGCTAGTTATAACTTACTTACTTACTTACGTTCTTGCTTAATTACTTACTTACTAACTTACTTACTTACAACAAACTCAGAAGAAAAAGATGTAGGAGTCTGGATCACTAGTGACCTGAAGCCATCAGTTCAATGTCAAAAAGCTTCAAAGAAGGCCATGCAATATTTCGGTATGGTGAGGAGATCGTTTAAACATATGAATAGCCAATCCTTTATAGCACTGTATAGAGCGTACACCAGACCACACCTTGGGATCTGTGTGCAAGCATGGAGCATATCTCTACCAAAATACATCGATAGCTTAGAGAAAGTACAGCATAGAGCCACTAAACTAGTGCCCAACATCGCCAAGCTCGCCTATGATGAAAGACTAAGATACATTGGACTCTACTCACTGTACGGCCGACGTCAGCGAGGAGACTTAATCGAAACCTACAAGATATTAAATGGATGGGACCACGTCGAGGCTGGACATTTCTTCCAAGAAAGCAGTCAGCTTGGACGTACCCGAGAACACACAAAGAAGATATTCAAACAGAGAGCTAGGCTCCAGATTAGGCACCGTTTCTTCTTGCTCAGGGTTATCGACCAATGGAATGGCCTTCCTTAGTGGTTAATGCCAAGACAGTCTCGCCATTCAAAGCCAGATTAGACCGATACTGGAGCAGCCTGGAATATGGATATCAACAAAGGCCAACGGCCTAAAATAACCCATTAACATGTAAGTGTAAGTGACTGTCATGTCATTCAACATTTGACAGTACAATAGCACTACCACATGCAAAGGTCTGTCTTGTTTCTCCTACTACTGACCGCATATGGCAACAGTATTCATGCACATTAGGCGTAAAACGACAGACGTATAATTTGTGTTAGCGATTAAACCTTCGTCTAGAATAATGTTTAATGCGAATTACGCATAGAAACAATTGTTTCGTAAATATAACTTACGGTAATGTGAAACAGTGCAAGTCTTTAAAGAAGATATATAAGTTGAAATACTTTGGACCTTATAAAATTCAATAGAAAGGGGTCGATAATGCTCAGTGTCACCTTTATAACAGAATCGTCTTCTCTGTTGTATTATCTTGGCGTGCATTCTTCGTGCAACACGTCACGCGCCGTCCTATCGTTGTACAAGGACCAACTGTTTCGTTTCAACACTTAGAGTCGACAACACGGGTGTCTTCCGTGTGTGCCTCGAGCTGCCGACAGTCGCTTAGCAATCAGCCACAGCCGCCAGCTGACAGGCGCCGTCAACCAAAATGTCGGGCTGCAATCCTCGCTGTATCTATGCGGCGATATTACATGAAAGTTTCGTTACGCGCAGCGTCTAACTGGATAACGCGGCAGGTGTCAAACTCAATTTCTGTCCAATTGGCCGCCGCTACGGGGTTTTTCTGCGGTCGCACAAAACGCGGATCTGGAAAAAGTATTCGCATCCGCGGCAGCTATAGCTGACATGACGATTAGTTGAGTACGTACACGCGTTGGATAGACGCATATTCATCGAGGTACTGTCTGGATATGGCCGAGTTTGCTGACTTTATTTGTCCTGAGTAAGTGCATCAAGGTTGACTGCAAGACGCGCTAACGTGGACGGACATTCGGTGAGCGATTTGAATCAATTCGCACATTCCATTCTTAAGCGAACACATCCTTTAAACTGACATATTCATAAGACAGCGGTAGGCCTACACATAGTACTAAGATCAGGTAACTCGAGACAGTGAATAGCCTCGACGAGATCACAAAAGTGTGCTGACTACCGCCCTTTCCCGCACGTTTCAGTTCGGCCGAACCAAAATTAATTTAATACTTCGTTCGTTGATTTCATCAAAACTAAATACCAAATTTGCACATATGAGCTAACTCGTTGTAGTTGACATGTTCGATTTTTAGCCATATACGTCTGAAACGAGACGAGCGAAAAATCGATTTGAAGAAGCAGCTCTAATTTAAAACGTCCCGGCGTTTTCTGGGACAATGTATGTGCAGTGGTCAGACCGCAGTTACATTTACGAAGTGTTTCCCGATGTAGGGCCTAAAAATACGCAATGTAGCCGATTTCAGTGATTTAATTTTTGCCAAGGAGTAACAGCATTCAGCCAGCAAGGTTGGAACTTTTGGAATGTCTGACCTTTAGCTGTCAGATGTTGCAGTATGAAGCGGATTTGAAGTTATTTTGGTGATGACATTCCCGAATCACCGGTATCGTAAGCATATTAATATATTAATATAGGTATGCAATTTTGAAAAACCTCGTTTTTGTAGTATAATGACAGTGAAGTTTTAGAAATGTTGATGGTCACATTTTATTGCAATCATGTAAAACCTCGCTTTTGCAGTATAGTGCCAGTGAAGTTTTAGAAATGTTGATGGTCACATTTTATTGCAATCATGTAAAACCTCGCTTTTGCAGTATAGTGCCAGTGAAGTTTTAGAAATGTTGATGGTCACATTTTATTGCAATCATGTAAAACCTCGCTTTTGTAACATAGTGCCAGTGAAGTTTTTAGAAATGTTGATGGTCACATTTTATTACAATCATGTAAAACCTCGCTTTTGTAGCATAGTGCCAGTGAAGTTTTTAGAAATGTTGATGGTCACATTTTATTACAATCATGTAAAACCTCGCTTTTGTAGTATAGTGCCAGTGAAGTTTTTAGAAATGTTGATGGTCACATTTTATTACAATCATGTAAAACCTCGCTTTTGTAGTATAGTGCCAGTGAAGTTTTTAGAAATGTTAATGGCCACATTTTATTACAATCATGTAAAACCTCGCTTTTGTAGCATAGTGCCAGTGAAGTTTTTAGAAATGTTGATGGTCACATTTTATTACAATCATGTAAAGCCTCGCTTTTGTAGCATAGTGCCAGTGAAGTTTTTAGAAATGTTGATGGTCACATTTTATTACAATCATGTAAAGCCTCGCTTTTGTAGTATAGTGCCAGTGAAGTTTTTAGAAATGTTGATGGTCACATTTTATTACAATCATGTAAAGCCTCGCTTTTGTAGCATAGTGCCAGTGAAGTTTTTAGAAATGTGGATGGTCACATTTTATTACAATCATGTAAAGCCTCGCTTTTGTAGCATAGTGCCAGTGAAGTTTTTAGAAATGTTGATGGTCACATTTTATTACAATCATGTAAAGCCTCGCTTTTGTAGCATAGTGCCAGTGAAGTTTTTAGAAATGTGGATGGTCACATTTTATTACAATCATGTAAAGCCTCGCTTTTGTAGCATAGTGCCAGTGAAGTTTTTAGAAATGTTGATGGTCACATTTTATTAGAATCATGTAAAGCCTCGCTTTTGTAGCATAGTGCCAGTGAAGTTTTTAGAAATGTTGATGGTCACATTTTATTGCAATCATGTAAAGCCTCGCTTTTGTAGCATAGTGCCAGTGAAGTTTTTAGAAATGTTGATGGTCACATTTTATTACAATCATGTAAAGCCTCGCTTTTGTAGTATAGTGCCAGTGAAGTTTTTAGAAATGTGGATGGTCACATTTTATTAGAATCATGTAAAGCCTCGCTTTTGTAGCATAGTGCCAGTGAAGTTTTTAGAAATGTTGATGGTCACATTTTATTGCAATCATGTAAAGCCATAACATTTCCACATTATCTGCTGCCGACTATTGGACGACCCGTGCACTGTGGAAGACCTGGAGCCACCGTCAAGCCCCGAGCAAAGCATTCTTCAGAAAGTGTCAACATCTCTTGTGAAGGACACAAGAAGAAGAAGAAGAAGTCAGCTGTGGTCAGTCACGGAGATGCAGTCACGGAGATGGCCAATGGAGAAACCCATTGCAACTGACCTGTACAGCTCAACGCGGCACAAATGATGGATGGCCGCAACCCGTTTGATTGGTTCAATAATAGAATGATTGATCTGAAATATGTCTTAGCTGACGGCTTTACAAATATACCCGTGGCGGTCCATGTCTAACAGATGGATACGGATCGCAATGTCTACCACATTCTCAACGACCTTGGTACTATAACGACTTTTGCCATAATTAAGGGCTTGCCTTTTATGGTTATACAACATGCATGATTACCCCGTGGATGACGTCATTATAAAGTCCCAGGAAGTACCCAATGTATGCGCCCCGGGGAGCGGGGTTAATTGTGGCACTCCACTCAACGTCCGCCGTAAAACATCTATAAACGGCGCACCGACGACTGTAGCGAATACCCGACTAAAAGTCTGCTACATCTGGTGTGGTACATCGGGGTGGGCTGGGGTAACGTATCAGTTGCCCCGTCAATCAAGTTATCTCGTCCAAGGAAAAGACGGAGTAAAAATAAACCATAGAATCACATCATTAATCATCCCCCTATACACCATATGAAAGGTTGCCTACTAAAACAATTGGCAGCTTAAATGATAGAGCACATTTTAGGCGTGTCCTTGGGCAAGTTCTTAATCTCTTAATCTGCAGGTGGAAATGGCAGTGATGGAGCAGCTGGTGAATGTGTTGGAAGATGGAAAAAGAATGTTTTTGGGACCTTAGAGAAGAATGTTCAACAGGGCTTAATGAGATTTTGACCACTTGCAGTCATTAGCTAATACATGTATAGAGCACTTCAGAAAATTCAGTTTCGAACATTTTTAGTGGTGCTACTGTTATAGTTAATATGTTATGATATTTGATATACAAGGTGCATGGATAGATTGTGCACGTAATAAGGTATTAGGTATATATAGCTAGTAATAATCTCTTATTAGTACTGTATATCTGTAGATATATGATGAAGACTGGGTGCTGTACAGTATAAACACTGGGCCTCCAGTGGGTTCTTGCCGTGCAGCAGCAAGAATGTCACTGGTCCATGCCGGCATCACTTTATCATGTGTCAACTGATAAGAGCTCAGCGGTCTTGTTTTACTAACGGGTGTTCTATTTATGTCTGTGCAATAAACACGTTTAACAAGAGCTATTTGGACCACAGAGAGCCGGTTGAAGGCTGGTAGGGAGGGAAGGGGGAGAGATGGAGAGAGGGAGAGATGGAGAGAGGGAAAAGGAGGGAGAGAGAGAGAGGGGGAGGGAGAGAGAGAGGGGGAGAGAGAAAAGGAGGAGAGGGACAGAGGAGGCACAGGGAGAGGGGGAGAGGGAAAACGTAAATAGTAGTAAATCGCTAACTCAATTGTTACATAATATTTACATATGATAGGAAATACAATACGCAGTCTCCATGTTTGTTTGACTGGTATCTTTCATTCTATCGTTTGTTCCGGACAACGTGACACTTTTTATGTTGGTCTCTTAACAGTCACAATGAAAGAATCTGAAGGCACAGTAATAGTGTTTGTCCGTGCGCTACTGGCAAACAGTGGACCGTTTAATACACATTCTAATCTCCTCGATGTCGGTTTGTTACACTGGGTGTTGTAATGTTTCTACGAGAAAATTGGCTCGTTGCCGTGGGCAATAAATCGACGTGGCACGGGAATACTCGGCTGCGTTATGAGCTTTAAATGTGACGTTTTATTGCGTAGAAAGTCCCCATTAAGGTCAGGGCAAATTAAGCGACGTTTATGTTATGCGACATTGGGTTGGATGGAGACACAAAGGAACAGACTCGAACAAAGACATTCCGGTTTCCATTGTTTTCGCTGAACGCTGTATGTACATGTGATGTGTGTGTGTGTGTGTGTGTGTGTGTGTGTGTGTGTGTGCGTGCGTGCGTGCGTGCGTGCGTGCGTGCGTGCGTGCGTGCGTGCGTGCGTGCGTGCGTGCGTGCGTGCGTGCGTGCGTGCGTGCGTGCGTGCGTGCGTGCGTGCGTGCGTGCGTGCGTGCGTGCGTGCGTGCGTAATATGTTGTTGTTGTTTCGGTATAGCAATATCACACTACACGAACTACAATTGATAAGGATTGACCGCAACGTGTGGTCATTTAAAAATATAAAGTGTGGTTGATTTTGTTAATGTCAAACCATGTTATATAGTATAAACTATTATGTTCTAACTTCTAACATCTTCACCGCTGAAATGTGTTTTAATGAACCGCATTTTTTCATTTAATTTTACTGCTATCTGTTTAATTTGAATGTTTCGCCCCGAATATCATGTTTACATTGCGCGCTGAATGGCAAGGTCAGTATTCATAAACAATAATCATCAAGTTATATTTAAAAGTTGTGGCTCAACAAAGCAAATTTTGGCGATCCTGATATCATAATAATAGATTATATATAGTTATATTAGCACACGATTTTACGTTAAAAACGGTCAAACTTCGTACTTGTAATAGTTTTTTTACGATGGGTGGTGTCCTCCAAAATTGTCAAGATTTCAAACTATAAAAGGAAAGCAAAGATTTATTTTATATATTATAATATATGAATATATAAGGTCTTATGCAAATCGTGAGGCTTGGAATGTATGCTATTAAAATAATTGCCTGTTACTTTAGGGTTCTATTCGTGTAGGCTAAATGACATTTTGACAAATAAAGACGGATTATTAAAGTTAGTTTGACAACACGACATGTAGCAAAGGTGCAGTGAATGAATATGTGATATGTCTACGAACAACGCGTACGTAATCGATTGTCTACGAACAACGCGTACGTAATCGATTGTCTACGAACAACGCGTACGTAATCGATTGTCTACGAACAACGCGTACGTAATCGATTGCTTGCCACATCATTTTGTTATGTATACTCCTATTTACGTCTTACGTCTTACACGTAAGTCTAGCTTAAGGGTCTTTGTCTACCTAACTAGTGGAAGGCGTCAATGTAGTCGCACTCTCATCTGAAAAGACAATAGGCCGAGGCAAATGATAGTGACAATATATTGTGATAGGATAACAGCGATGGAATTATAAGAATTAACATATTTCGCGTAGCAAATGTAGCGTGACTGAATGCTTCCAAGAAAAGTTGAAATGGTGTTTGCATGAACAGGTCTGATGGGAAATGATTATTGAAGGGGCGCAATTCCACAGTACCCTACAGCAAACTAGTTCCACATACATCAATTAGTTGTAGGTAAATAACACACAGCAGAGACACCAGTTGCTAACTGGGTGATCAGCGAACATCGCATGTACCAGGTGTAGAACTGCAGGTCTTGTGATAGTTGATTTCACCAATAAAAGTCATCACCGGTCGGGCAGGCACAGTTGTGGTTAGACACTTCAGCCGTTCCAGGCAGGGACGTCTCCTCCCCGAACAGCTGGGATCACCGCGTGCATTCCTGGAGACTTCCCTTCCGTCGACTGCACAGGTTTCATCACTGACGTAACTGGAAACACTCGATGTGGTTGAAACTCTCGAGTCGACTTCGCTGCCACCAGCCTAGTCCGTCTGTAATGAGTCTTGCACACACGACGGCCAGATGTGGCGGGCGCGCATCTGTCGTCTCGCTTCTGTGACTCCCTCGCAGTGCCCATGAGCATGACCTCCATCACCCGGGGTAATTACCCTGCATTCCGACTGTTACAGCATTGAGTTGCACAGCCAGTGCGGCCACACGGGCCACACGAGAGAGAGAGAGAGAGAGAGAGAGAGAGAGAGAGAGAGAGAGAGAGAGAGAGAGAGAGAGAGGCCGCTCACTTAACATCGCAGATTAGGCTAACACGGTTATGGGGCATAAGTAATTATATAATCACACACGTATGTGGTATAATTAAGCAATTGTTGTTTTGGGCCCCAAATATTGCTTCCACGTGGACATGATAAGCCATGATAAGGATGGTATAGGACCTACTATTAATTTTCCCATTTACACCAACGCTAACATTAATTCTGGTCATTCCACATTGAGTATAACACTGGGGTTCTGATTTTAGTGTAACTCTACACAGTTTGCCTTTTGTTTTGTTACCAATCAGCAGTCATTTTTTTTTAAAGTCACATGGAAGATGCTGCCGGTGATTTGTCATCCAAACATACTGGGTTATGTCAATGTGTTCTCAATCAGAAATAAACACAACTGTTGTAATCCGAAAATATGCTCAATTGCATGTCCATAAAAAAACCAGAGAGCAAGAAATCCCACAATGGACACCGTCTTAAAAACACATGTACTTTATTCTTCTATCAAGAGCTCGGAAGTAAAGTCATGATCTGTCTCCACGTCCATTTGGCGTGTTAATATAGTGGCAGTTTTCCAAAGGTCACGACTCATTTATAATGATAATAATAATAACAATAGTAATAATAATAATTAACTTCTATATCGCCTGTATACTCAGGAATCTGAGCTCAGAGGCACAACAAAACAGAATCATTAAGCATAATCGCGAACAGTGACGCACAAGCACACGTGGGGCGCGACAGCATACCGGTTAGAAGGCCGGACTCTCAATCGAGAGAACCCGGTTTCAAATCCTACTGCGGTCGCTTCGAACCTTTGGCAAGTTTGATCACCCCACGTTGCTACAGTTCACTCAGCTGTATAAATGAGTACCTGGCAATATAGACAGTGGTGGAAATGTGAACGAATAGTCTTCGCGCAGCAATTGCAGCGTGGCTGAATACTTCCCAATGAAGTTGAGATGGCCTTGGAATGAATAGGTCTGCCAGGGGGTGAAGTGTAAAGCGCTTTGAGCAGTCCTATGGACCGGATAGCGCGCTATATAAGAACATACCTTTTACTTTACAAAAGTGATTATGAGAACGAGGGACAACTGAAGAGTTAGAAATGCAGTTTGGAATAAATATGTATTTTGAATATGTAGCTAGAGTTTCAAATGTTTTCAAAGTGACGGGGAATTCATTCCAGACCCTAGGCGCATCGACAGAGAAAACACTTTTACCCAAGTTAAGTTTATTATTAGAAGCCATAAAGTGTTGTCAAATTGATGATCTGAGCTGCCTAGGAATATTTGAAAGATGCAGGAGACTAGCCAAGTAGGGTGGTTGTTGTGTAGCACGATATGTATGAGTGGAAGGTTACATTTGATTCGATTCGTAAGAGGAAGCCAGTGTAACTGTTTAAGTAGTTGTAGTGATGATGAAAAACGAGGCGTCCCGAGCACCACACGTGCTAGACAATTTTTCACGCGTTGGAGTTTCGCTAAGTCTCTTTCAGCAATGTTGTTTATTAGTGAATGGCAATAGTCAAGGCGGCTACTAATTAGTATTGTTTTAGCAGTAGATAAAGATATATGACGCCGAATTCTGCGGAGATCGCGTATATGGTAGAAACAAGATTTGCATACTTGATAAATATGCTGGAGAAAGTTGAAGTCAGTGGCAAAGATACGCTACATCACGAACGTTATCTAATAGGAATGAATCACTGCCAACCAGGTTAACTGGAAAATGGCGGATGACCCTATTTCGTTGTTGCTTAGTGCTACTAATAATAATGTCTGTTTTATCTGAGTTAAACTTAAGCTTACCTGCTTCCATCCAAAACAAGATGACAGTGAGACAATCACTTAAAGTCAATTTAACATCTTCTCCGAGGACAGCTTTTAAAAGCCAACCACTTTTAAAAACTCACCCTTTTAAACAAGCTTTAATATAACTCACCTATGAGGACATTTTATGCGCATTCATTAGATATTGTATATATTATTTTCTCAACATATTTATTTTATTATTTTCACTTGTATTACTGAACTTATTTAAAGTATAGTTTAAGAAGTTTTTTACAATTGTATTTAGCGTTTTCATAGTTATATTCTGAATCTTACTTGTATAAATGAATATAATATTTATTTAAAGTAGTTTTTATAATATTTTAGTATATTTAATTTGTTGGCAGTTTCATGATAATTCTTTACTTTCACTTGTATTACACGTAAGTGAGAATGTGTGTGTACGTGTGTGTGCGTGTGTGTGTGTGTGTGTGTGCGTGCGCGTGCGCGCGCGTGCATTCGTGCGTGCGTGCGTGCGTGCGTGCGTGCGTGTGTGTGTGTGTGTGTGTGTGTGCATTATGACATAAATCAACTTGTTTGTATTAATTTCAGATGAACGCATCAACATTACACGTGAAGAAAGAACGTTGAAGGCGGGATCGACCTCGTGTGTTGGCGGATCGACTTCGTAAGTTGGCGGATCGACTGTCGCTGGTGCTGCACCTGGCGGACTAGTTTGAATTAAATCAGCCACCTTCGTCCCATTGTACGTAAGAGTCACTTTGTATCATTATATGATGCACTAATCAGTAATTGCCCATCGAGTGATTTTTAATATCAATAGACGTTAAGCGATATATCTTTATAATACCCACCCAAGCATTCCTAACCATACTCAAGCAACGATAATGCTTAGTTCTACTGGTGGAGTGACAGTCACCGCGAAACCTGGGTCCGCCATCTTAGATAGACCCTGAATTTCTCCATGTCCATGTTTACTTTCGGGTGTATGACTGGATCACAGCATATTCATCTCTTAATTGTTGCGTTTAAAGCATGCTTCCTATGTAGCCATAAATCAGGAATAAAAACAATCGTGAAAAGAATATAGGAGGACCGCTATAACTTCTAGTTGTGGTTCGCGGGCTATAACTTCTAGTTGTGGTTTGTGAGTTATAACTTCTAGTTGTATTCCGTAGGGTCACACCTAGAAGCCACAGCCCTTTATTAATGTTCGTCGTTACTGATGATCGTCATTATAAGCTTATTATAATCGAGCAAGTGTATGTTTGTAAGTTTGTTAGTTTGTAAATTTGTGTGTTTGTATATTTGTGTGTTTGTATGTTTGCGTGTTTGTATGTTTGTATGTCTGTGTGTTTTTATGTTTGTGTGTTTGTATGTTTGTATGTATCTATTCCAAATTGCATTTCCACCATAAATGTTCGGTTGTCCCTTGTTCTGATATTGACTTTTGCGCGTCCCTGTTCACGATTATGCTTAATGATTATGTTTTGTTGCGCCTCTGAGCTCAGGTTCCTGAGGATATAGGCGCCATATAAGTTAATAATAATAATAATTATTATTATGTTTGTATGTTTGTATGTTTGTATGTTTGTATGCTACTCCTCCTAGACACTTTGCATCTCGGGCCCCAAACTATCAGGGGTTCATATGCGACTCCCCGGTCGGGTCGTCTCAATTTTTTTTTCTTCAAAATTCACTTTGTAGTTAGTACGTACTACGTACAACTGTGCGCAACGCTGTGCGAACAATTACGTACACTTGTTTACAACGTCATGCAACGTCACGACATTAACTGGCAGTACCGAGTCCCAAGGCATAGATGGATATTTCTGTGAAAATTATGTGTGTCCTGAAATTTGGTAAACACGAACACGAAGTTATCCCGTCCAGATGATGGTATTTTTTTACTAGTTACCATAGTAACGTTATATCAAACCCCAAAATCCTCCCAAACGTACTAATTGACCACAACCATTTGATTAAAACACGTAATTAAAACTACAACACTTAAACGGGGCATATTATTAAAAAAACTACATGACTTATTTAGGGCACGTATCGCCAGGGAAACAAACACCAACACATCTCTACTAGGAACACCAGACGTGATTACGACACAGCCAGTTTTCTGTTAAAAACACAGATCGCCCTTGGCATCCACCGTAAACCTAGACGTTGGGTGGAGATATATCGTGACAGGTGTTTGCATAAATCCTGGTAGAATCGATAGGCAACGTGTCATTACATGTCATCCTTCGGTCGAAAACCTACAGCTCTCAGTTGAAATGCCATTTTGCAGCAGCTTTCTGCAACCTGAGTATTCTGATACGGCGTGGCCTTCGACATCTTCACGGTGCGGTGAAATAAAAATGAAATGCAACAGTTGTCGAATGCGTTCTCCAATGTGGAGAAGAGTCAGATAAACATCTAACAGTATAGATTTAACAAGATTTAACAAGATTTGCCATCCAAGCCAAAGGCCCAGATGGCAAGTGGACAAGGAAGCCATTGGCTTATCGAGAGTCCAACAATGTTCATCTACTTATAGCCCGCCCTCCTGAGATATGTGTCAACCTTGTTTTTAAACATATTCACGCTGCTAGCAGTTACACAATCTGTAGATATATAATGCATACGTCATAAAGGTACATATCTATTGCCAGTGCATTAGCTCCAGCATTGCATCCATGTGAAAAAACACGGGTTGATGGGATACGATGGCACAGGAGTGTATAGAGGAGAACGTAGCAGTGAAGCGAAGTTCCCGACACGACAAGAGAGAGCACAAGGACGAGTGGACCATGTAAGCACACAGTGGCAAAACTGTTATCAAAAACTAAATTTTACCCAAAAGGTGTAATATCATTTCAGTCAAAGTTGGCCGAAATGTTAATTTATTATTTTCTATGTATATAATTTAATAAAGATTCATCTTTCTATACATAGAAAAAACTAATGAAGTGCCAATATAACGTTTAAATTATACTTTTCTCCGGTTCTTTAATGTTCTTTTACAAAAAACATGTGTCAGTTGTGATTATTAGTGGCATAAAGGACATAGTTTTACTTTTGTGTTGGTGCCATGTAACGACCACGATGCGTAGACAAATCCGCATATAGCCTGATTTTAAGGTTGTCGGCGACTTTGAAAGGCAAATGGGGCGTGGCCCAGTACCCCCTAAATGTGCCACAGGAAGCACAAGCAGTAACATAGAGGGGCGACACAAAGGCCGTCTACACAATCACCAAGATCCTTACAGGCCCCACGCCCAATACATCAGTAGCATAGAGGGGCGACACAATCACCAAGATCCTTACAGGCCCCACGCCCAACACATCAGTAGTTGTCAAGGACAAGAACGGAAACGTCCTGACTAAGGAGGACGAACAGCTCAACAGACGGGCAGAACACTTTCGGGAGATTTTACACACAGACGAGGTGGCAGCCGAAATACTTACTACAGAACAACCACTGGATATGACACGTGCGTATCACACATCAACAAGTTGAACATGCCACTAGACAGATCAGGGGAAATAGAGCACAAGGAAATGACAGAAATACAGCTGACATGGTGAAGGCCTTAGCGCAAATGCATTTGTTGAACTTTTCAACACAAATTGGGAAGACGAGAGAATACCAGAATATTGAAAATGGAATCATTGGGAAACTTCTGCTGACTGGAGAGGCATCAATCTCCTCTCTGTGTCAGACAAGATTTTCTGCAGAGTACTTTTACAACGAATCAAGAAAGGCACTGAGAAATAATTTATGGAAGAGCAGGCAGTCTTCAGGAGCGGAAGATCGTGCACAGACCAGATCTTTATGATTCAAATAATATTAAAACAGTCACTAGAGTGGAACAAAATCAACTACACCGACTATGAAACGGTCTTCGACAGCATCCACCATACATAGTATTACACACCTGTGGAAGACACAACAGGCGTACGGCTTCCCTCCGAATGTGATCAACATCTTGAAAGACATGTACGCAAACAATCAGTGTTGTGTGCGGCACGACGGACAACAGAACGAGTAGTTCCATGTGAGGACTGGGGTAAGGCAGGGATGCGTCATCTCGTCATTACTCTCTGTGGTCATAATTGACTTGAAAGCCACCAGTGATCGACCAAGGGGACTCGAATGGGAACTAATTGAACGGCTAGAAGATGCAGAATTCGCCGACGACATTAGCATCCTTTCCCATTCCCAGACGGACATCGAAGATAAAACGGACAAAGTTGGCAACACAGTTGAAACTGTTGGTCTCAAGATACACCCAACGAAGACCAAGCTCGTGAAACTGAAGACATTCAGCACGAGGAAGACCGCTGTGAGTGGGAAAGTACAGGAGGAAGTGATCGACGTCAAGTCTCTTGGCGGCTTCATCGCAGCAGAGAGCAACATTGAAAAAGATGGTAGCATATGCCTTCAACAGACTCAACCAATATCTGGAAATCCACAACTCTGCGCACCAAGAGAAAATATACAGAGGACAAACAAGAAGATAAAGAGTCAACTGGGCTGTTTTGTAGGAAGGATAACAGACATCATCAAGGCTAGACGATGGAGTTTTATTGGCCATATCCTTCGGTTTGAGAATACAATTGACTACCGTATAGTGATGAATTGGACAAATGTTGGAAAGAGATCGATTGGAAGACCAAACGAGACGTGGCGGCGAATGGTGGAAAAAGAACGAGTTGTGTTTGGGTGGAAATCATGGGCAGAGGCGGCACAGAGGGCGGCTGACAGGGCGGAATGGCCGACTCTTGTACATGCCATATGCGACACATGGCGCCCAAGGGATCCGTAAGCCGTAAGCCGTAAGCCTCAGAGGAGTCTTGAGAATACGTTGGGAGCAGCGTAAGCCGTAAGCCTCAGAGGAGTCTTGAGAATACGTTGGGAGCAGCCAGTGACAAACAGAGAAATCTCAGAACGCACCAACACCAACAACATCGTAGATGAGGTGAAGCAGAAAAGAAAAAGGAAAAAGTGGGCACCTGGAGAAGGACTGTTGAAGAAGAGGTGACGATGGCTTGAACGACCTGGATCGAACTTGGCTGACTCGCCCAAGGCCGTGCTGCCTGGAGGAGATGTGTTGGTGCCTCATGCTCCAGGTCGTGCTGCCTGGAGGAGATTTATTGGTGCCTCATGCTCCAGGCCGTGCTGCCTGGAGGAGATGTGTTGGTGCATCATGCTCCTGCGGGAGCGAAGAGGATTGAAGGTTGACTGAGTGAAAATTCAGGGTCATAAACAACTGAGACGTGGCTTTCGTTGACTTCACGAAACGGTGGTATAGGCCTGTCTGTTCGATTGAATTCCTTGAGAATATTAGTCAGCACCCAGAGCTTCTAAAAAACAGTAGGAACTTTCCTCGTGAACAGTGCGTTTTGGTGGTACGGTCGTGTACATTGTAGTACGACCACCACTGTTTTATTTAGAAAAATTACGAGAATGCTTTTAAAACAGCTTAAGTTATGTAGGGTCTAATCAACGTGGAAGAGTAAACACATAGTACTGCTTCAGTATTTACAGCCGTAACCTTGGTTTCTGATCACTGATTCGATACGTCGTTATATGCTCGAAGTAAGATTTCCACAGTACTCGCGCGATATGTCAAAGACCCAGACATGTTTGATTGCTTCATTCACCTCTGACATTGAGCGAGGTTGTTTTGTTGTCACGTGTTCTCGACAGGGTTCGTGTGAGGCGTATTGGGGTAAGACCACAGTTGACCTTCCTGTTTATTGTTTGACACGAATGTAGGGCGTATTAAATTGCGATATGTGAATTTAAAGAATTCATATGATGTGACATAAGTGCAATTGAGCAGGCATATTAACAGGTTTGTTTGTAGAAGCTGTGAAATGGTACATTTTTTGGAGAGTTTAAAAGGCGGAGGGATTTATGGGAATTTTTCTGCTATAGGCCACGTGGGCGCATGAATACAAGGCTATTTTTGTCAAAATTGATGGGCATCGCACGTCGGGGCGTTTTAAAAGAGCTGGAGGTATGTGATTTTGATAAAACTTGGTCAGCATGTCAATGAGATGATGGCAGATCCTGTGAAAAAGTTTCAGAATTTTTAGTGGTCACGTTTTCTTATAATCTAACAAAACGTTAACATGGCCACCAATGCAATTTTCAACTGTGGTCTGACTCCTATTACCCGGCCAAGGAAGAACCGGAACAGTGGCACTCACGGGCCATGACGTCACTAGGCGTGCTGTGTGACGTGGAGCTTTGCGAAGCATGAATGTTTCACAGTCCAACAGTGTCGTCTGCGTCAGTAGCTTGTCACTCAGAATTGCTTTGTATTCGGCTTGCCGAATGAATGGTTGTCCCTTTTGGGAGGAAGTGGACAGACCAACGACCATTCCCTGCAAAGCAACCCCCAGACCATTACTGAAGGTGGCAACTTAACAGTTGACACGATGTAGCGTGTACTGTACCTCTCGTTATTTAGTCTTTTATAAAAGTATGTTTGTTGTTCAGAATTTGAGAAATAAGCTCTCCTATGACCACAAGACGCCCAAAGTCTATCGAGTGGTGACGGTGTTGCAAGCACCATACATTACTGGTGTCGTCTGATAGTTGATCGCGCCAACGATACTGTCAGTTTGTGCTAGCAATTGACGCGTGTCTTCTTGCTGACAGCTGAAGACGACATTGTGTACAGTCGATGGATGAAGCGATCCTCGCGCATCGTTGTCTTTCGTTTGGCGCCTGATCCCTGTCGCATAGTCAGCTTTCCGGTTTCGGGATAATATTTCGATACAAAACAAACAGTCGTTTTCTCTAGGCGACAAAAGGCGCTCGTATTAGTTGCTACATTCATAACACCCAATATTATCCTACTGCCAAAGTAGAAAATTTGATACAAAAACAGCGGCAAAATAAAACTCATCTTGTCAATAACCATGGGTTATAATTGCTAGGCTATTTAGCTGAATGAGTTCAGGTATAATATAAAGGTCACCAGTTACATAGAGGTCACCAGTTACATAGACGCTTAGATATCGACAGTTACATATTACTAGGATTGACAATGACAATTAGTAAAATGGAAGTAAACAAAACACATAATTACGGCAACAGATACTGAAGCAACATGTTTCCTTTTACTGTCTGCAAACGTATCTAAGCTTATTCTTAACAGTTTTGGAGACACAACATAACACAAGCGTTTTTAAAACCTTAATCATTATTTTCTGGAAAACAAAACTAGTGGTGGACCTACTTCAATGAGCTATACTCTAAATGCCGCCTTCCAGAGTCACGGCGGAGTCAAATAGAGGTGCGTACATGGTTCTGTCATATTCAGAATCCGGCTCCTATGTAGACAGTATCTAGACTACGTAACATACGTGCTACGTCTGTGTATATCGCACACTTCAGCGCAGGTCAAATCACTGACAAAAGGCTGGTAAAATAATTTATCTTTGTGGCGACGACCAAAAAATCTCCCAAATTGCACCGATCGTGTTGCCAAATGCCTGCGTTGTCAGCACACATTGGTAGGCCTAAGACGTTGTCAGCACACATTTGGTAGGCCTAAGACGTTGTCAGCACACATTGGTAGGCCTAAGACGTTGTCAGCACACATTGGTAGGCCTAAGACATCGACTCTTTGAGAACTGACACGAGCTCGGAATCGAAACTAGTCAATTTCCATATGTTCTACTTCCTCTCCACCTTCACCTGTACCCATGGGTGGTCGTTTGGCACTTACTTCCTCTCCACCTTCACCTGTACCCATGGGTGGTCGTTTGGCACTTACTTCCTCTCCACCTTCACCTGTACCCATGGGTGGTCGTTTGGCACTTACTTCCTCTCCACCTTCACCTGTACCCATGGGTGGTCGTTTGGCACTTACTTCCTCTCCACCTTCACCTGTACCCATGGGTGGTCGTTTGGCACTTACTTCCTCTCCACCTTCACCTGTACCCATGGGTGGTCGTTTGGCACTTACTTCCTCTCCACCTTCACCTGTACCCATGGGTGGTCGTTTGGCACTTACTTCCTCTCCACCTTCACCTGTACCCATGGGTGGTCGTTTGGCACTTACTTCCTCTCCACCTTCACCTGTACCCATGGGTGGTCGTTTGGCACTTACTTCCTCTCCACCTTCACCTGTACCCATGGGTGGTCGTTTGGCACTTACTTCCTCTCCACCTTCACCTGTACCTATGGGTGGTCGTTTGGCACTTACTTCCTCTCCACCTTCACCTGTACCCATGGGTGGTCGTTTGGCACTTACTCTGATGATCTGACAATCTGTCTCCACCTTTGTCGGTTCCTTGCTGCCATTGGCGTCTCATGGACGTCAAGTACTTCCTACGTATCAATAAAAACCACCGGAGTTCTACATCGTAAACATTCTCTAGCGAGCCCAAATAGTTTCCCTACGTTTAGTCTCAACGTGTTATTGGGGTGCAAGCGGTTTGTCATAATATGCACATGAGTATTTTTTAAAAACAACGCTCAACACAAATGTATCCACATAATTCGATTGTTTTAGTTACAACTATAATAGTGGGTGAACACTGTCTGGTGACCGTGACAATGTCTTAGGACAGGGAGTTCTCGAGCCGAATATTACGTGAATGCAAGATATTATTACATATGGAATAAGAGATTTGATGAGCTAGATAGTGTTGTCGCATGGTAGGCATGCTCGTGGGAATTAGTCAAGCATGTGCTGGTATACCCACCGGACACTCACTAATGCAATCAGCAGATGTTGGTGTCTGTCTTGGATTTGTAGTCCCGGGACATGTTGCAATGTTACGCAAACGTAGTCGTTGGTGGCTGGGTCATGTACAAAGCATAGACAATGGTCTCTTGTATGGGGTGTCACCCATTGGTCTATCATACTAGAGATGCAAGGAAGACATAGATACATCGACATCAACGAGTAATCAGCAATTGCAGAATATTGCATTTGCTCTACATAACAAACAATCGATCCGTAAATGGCTGAATTTCACTGAAGCGTCACTAGCCCCACAGACTAGCAAGACGCAGACACACGGAAAGTAGGCTATATGCATAGCAACACGATAGTGTTGTTTATGGTAGTAGGCTATGTGCATAGCTGTTTAATAGTTTAATTTCACAGCGCCGTGAAAAGGTTTAATGTGCCGCGAAGATAATACCGAGTCACCGCTGCTTCCAGCATATCTCCACCGTTCACACTCCCCAACAGTGCCGTCACCCGGCATCTCTCCACCGCTCACACTCCCCAACAGTGCTGTCACCCAGCATATCTCCACCGCTCACATTCCCCAACAGTGCTGTCACCCGGCACATCTCCACCGTTCACATTCCCCAACAGTGCTGTCACCCGGCATATCTCCACCGCTCACACTCCCCAACAGTGCTGTCACCCAGCATATCTCCACCGCTCACACTCCCCAACAGTGCTGTCACCCGGCACATCTACACCGCTCACACTCCCCAACAGTGCTGTCACCCGGCATATCTCCACCGTTCACACTCCCCAACAGTGCTGTCACCCAGCATATCTCCACCGCTCACACTCCTCAACAGTGCTGTCACCCGGCATATCTCCACCGCTCACACTCCCCAACAGTGCTGTCACCCGGCATATCTCCACCGCTCCCACTCCCAACAGTGCTGTCACCCGGCACATCTCCACTGCCACAACTTGATTTTAAATTCAAAATGAACAGTTGCGGAGTGGTATGAACAAGTGGTTGGATGGGCAACGTTATTGTTATTTACGACTTGTTACGTCATTGTAACTGTGCACTTGACTGCGTAACATAGTTTCAAACAAAAAGGAACGTTTTTGTGCTTCTAAACACATTTTCAATGCAAACACAACTGCGTGCAACTGAAATTGAGAGATTTCGGTAAAAAAATAGGAGTGTACCAAATTAAATAAACATGTGCGGAATCTGCAAATCAAATGTAAGTTGTGGCAGGAGTGAAATTGACAGTGGCACCACGTGGTTTGACCACGTGCAGGTTCTTTGTATGCTTGCATGTTTCGCTGGTTCCACGCCCATTGAGACAGATGGTCCTGCTAGGGAACCCAGCAGGGATTTTTTACATAACAATGTTTTTTTTGCGCTCTTGTTTGGTTGAATTTGTCTAAGATTCAAATCTAAACCACCTGCTAGAATTGCACGCAAAGTGAGAGAGCGTGTTGACGTGAAACTGCCTCGCCATATGTTGGTGGGCGGGATCCACCGAAACGTAGGTCTACACCTAAACTAGCGTGCCGTATGCGCGCGTAAACGAACAAGTGTCAACATTACCACTTTCAAGCAGGAAATAACGCTTTTTTTCATATGGTTCCGCTGTCCCATTTTTTTAGCGAAATGTGCCGCTTTTTGTATTTTCCAAAAACAAAAAAATCAGTAAAATCACGGAAAAATCGAAAAAAAAAATTGCGCACGATGACATTCTAGACACTTGTGACAAATATATCTCTTGTGGCAAATGTATATCTTTGGTCTCAATTGTTTTCACATTTTCTCGAATGTGTGTTCATCTCAAAAAACAACGGCACGTCAAAAATGGCGACCAAAAAAGGCAACACGTTTAAAAACGACGAAAAACGAAAAATATATCTTGATTGGAGGAGGACGCTTCCTGCTGGTTCAAATGCACTGTCCAGCCTTTCTAAGAGAGCAGATGTTGACTCCTGTGGAACACGTGATTTGAACGTGCGGTGTCATTAATACAATTTCAGAGCTACCATTTACCGCGGACATGGAACCAATGTCTCAAACTACGCATCTTCCTTTTTTAGATTCTGACAGTTGTAGTGCCACTCCTATACAGGGAAGCGCATTCACATATTGTTCAGGTAAGTACCCTATGAATCTGACTATAATCGAACCAACGTGTGTGTGTTTGTTATGCTACTCCTCCTAGACGCTTTGCATCTTGGGCGTCAAGTGTTCATGTGTTCATCTACGACCTCAGGAAGGACACGTAACACGTTGTTTTTTTCCTTCGAAATTCACGCCACTATTACCTCAGCCTTCGTAGAATTAGTCTTCGCAGATTGTTCGCAACATTATACGTGATTTCGATTATTGTTCCAAGTTATGTAAACCGTCCCCTACCGTTGTTTTGTGTATGTAGCGCCCATTGGCATATAATATCAAAGCGATTAGTGAGCGGTTTACGTAACTTGAAATAATCGTAGAAAACACGCATACCGTTTCGAACAATTGTACACGTGTAATAATTACGAATTACCTCCTACCAACTACTCCGTCTGGGGATGGGTATTTTTGCTAGTAAAGTATAAATTACATGATGCAAAAGCTGAATAATATGAAGGATGGATAGACCCTAATAAAATGGGTTTGACAAAATAACGGCATATTTGCGTATGTATAAATCTATCTTAACGTTAACAATTAAGCATGCTGCACTCTCGACTTGTTTTCCATAACATTATAAAATCAAATCCTTTCCCTGCAAAAGAAGAACTTCAATAGAAGTCAGTTCCATTCAATATTTTTGGCGCGCTCCTCTAAAATGTGTTAATGTAGCTTTTTGTCGGTATTTGTCATTGACTGACAACCGTTTTGTTAAACAGCTGCGAGTGACACGTTAACACTGTTCATTTTACGGTCGACTTTTCGTTTTTCAATGCCCAAGACCAAATCCTGGATCCACCAAAGAGTTATGTAATGGTGCTTTAAAGGGGCAATAACGTGTTTGCACAGAATTGTTGTATGTTGGTTGTTCTATTTTAAGGATTGCAATAGTTTGCTGGAAGGATCTCTTGGATTACCACCGGAGGAATTCCCCAGTCATTTCAGGAAAAGGTAACTATGCTTTAGTCGCCAGATAGCGCCAGTAATCATGCATACCCCAGGTGGCAGCACTATCGTGATGTCTTCCTCTGGGTTTCCCTGTTCCAAACTATTGGAGCGTCTTTTTTGCACGCATTTGGATAATGCCTGTCAGTAAAGACGCTAAAATCTGAACAGCAACAACTTAATTTTGAATATTTCATTCTTGCTACAACTGACAAACGTTCAACATGCTTAATGATGCATCTGTTTCTGAGGCCATTTTTTCTCAAGTCAATTTCCTTAGCCCTACTTCGCAATCAAACCAGATTGTCATACATAAGAGCATAATTACATCAAAGCCTACATGCCAATCTGTGCATAAGGCGATGAGACTCGTATATTCAGTCGTTTGCACGACGGCGGACGGCACAACTGGGTTAAATGCTATTAACCTCAGTTAACGGCCTCGTTATTGCTCGACGCCCGCGTCCGTCCACGGCAGGGGGCTTGCGGCCTAGGGTGTTCGCGCAGGGGAAGCGTCTCCAGTCTGAATGCTTCTTCCCAACGCGCTATCAACATTAATCGTAATCAGCAGGAACCCGAAATCGCACTCCAATGCATCAAACAAATTATATAAACTGTAGTTACGAGCAGCCGGCATCGTAAAATGTGTCCGCGAAATAGGCGTGGTTTACCTGGGCTGGACTTAGACGGCTAGTCCACGTTATCTAGACAGCTAAATCACCAAATTAACACGCCCAAACGTTTTTGTTATCGTTTGTTATACTGCTGCATACTTACTGTGAATGTAATCTTTACTGACTGGTTGGCAACTTTGTTTCCCAAATATTCAAAAGAACACTTATAGCTTAATCAAAACAAATGGGCGGGGGTGAAACAAGACGGATTAAAACGGGTAACTGGTGTAGCCTACACGAACCGCACAGGATAGTATGGACCTATGTCGATATGTGGAGCTTTAGCTAATCCGTCTTGTATGTAGCTGGAATTTAGCTTGTTTTTCCAAAGTCGAGAAACATCTGCTGTGGGTCCGACAGACATAACAATAAACAACAAACGCAGCACGTGTTACGAATGTTTCTGAGTGTCGTCTACTCGTCTGGCGATTGGTTGTGGAGAGCTAACTGACAGGTGACTGGCGCACGAATTTCACTCACTATCTCCAGTGCGCCTATGCAAATACAATGCCACTAACTTCGCCAATGTGCTATTTACAGACGTATGTTTAATGATTGGGTGCAATGCATGTTTGACACAGTTGTTCTTTCTGTTGCCGGTGCGTCGAACAGTTGGGACTCGTTCCTACGAGGCACCATTGTATTTACACGGGTGCGTGAGACGGCTCTTTGATCGGCCGAGCGGCCAGCGTGGTCGTGTTGTTGGTGCAGTGACAGAAACACAAACGGAAAGGGTCATAAAATGGATTACCTACAGTTGCGCACTCATAAAACTGGATTATATGTAGGTTTAATAGTGTTCTTCGCATTAGGTAAGTGGTGTATTCATTTTGGATGTTTGTCTTATAATATTATCAGAGCTTCAATACATGAATAAATTTGTCAAAACTTGATGTCTTGTCTAGGCTCAGCGACGGCGGTGCTTTCAGATACGATAAGATTAATGACAATTTAAAGACGGCAGTGACAAGTGACGGTGTGAATAGGCCTGTTTATGACATCCTATCATCGGTTTTTAGAGGTGCTTGTAATTTGTCTTGAGCTGGGGATTAGGTGATTACACCGCTGGCACAGGTAACTTGATCACTGACGGCAGTGCCAGCGGCAGTGATGCGCTCATAAGTTCTAAGTCATAAATTCATAATGCATGTATTGAGAATGTTGTCATTGTCTCAGACATTTATTGTCACTGTATGTGTGCAAACCGTCATCATTGCTTATGATCACTAGTACCATTAAATCCAGTTATGTATCTTCGTTGCAAGAGCCGATTGATAACGTTAAGTTCACATCTTTCTTGTAGTGGTGGAAATAATTCAATTCAAAAGTTAATATATACGTGTAGACTGTACATAGTTGGGTATTCATTTATTGAGTCTAGCCTGTAGACGGTGTAGTGTAACTGGGTAGTTCTCCAACCATTTTGACATTTACCTGGGTTATTTATGATGTACGTAGCAAAACATTTATCTTGATTTATCTCTGGCTGTATTACTTGCGGTTTTCTTCACTGACAATTTATAACTGTTCCCTCTCTGTACATTTGGTGCAGTTGCAACAGAAATCAGCCTGTTTTGCAAAAGTAATACCTTATGCACTTTGAGATGGAACAGGTGTTTAGGAGACTTGGTGAATGGTTGCACTGAAAGATAGGCTATGTAGAAGATGAGTTTACTTGTCTCACAAGGATTAATTTTCACAGCAAGTGTTATATGAAGATACCAGAATGCTTAATATCACATTTATTATCTTTGAAAATGCATAACACTTGCTCTAGTGCTAGGCACCAAGTGGTGGGTATATGGACTCAGGCAAAAAGTGTTTGAAGACATTTGCTGTCGGGTAAGATGTGCAGTGTATTTTACACAGCACTAGTTTTACATGTCCCCCATAAACATTAAAGCTAGATAAGTTACACCACAAAAACATGGTTCAAATGGATGTAAATGCAAGCCTGGGGCTATATATCTGTTCCGTGCTGCCCTGTGTCATCCTACTGGAGTCAGAATTTTTTATGGTAAAATGTAACACTAGAAAATGGGGATTTTACATGTAGCTACTGTCCACTGTTCAGATGTGCTGCCTTAATTAACAATTTAGCCTAGTATATTATTGCATATTGCTGGTGGCCATGTGGGATATTATGGAGACTGGCTATTAACTGTTGCTGTTTCATATGTTACCACATTCAGCTGCCACTATTGATTGTAAGTGACAGATCAAAAGGTGGTTAAGTAGGTGAAGACCACAATTTAGGTGAACTTTTAAATTCATCAGTCACAGTGTTAACAGCTGTGTCAGTTAAGATAACGTTATCACTCATGTTGTAGGCAGTTCATCAGAATCTTCTTTTTTGTTCTCGAAACAGCGCTGTGGGAAATTAATGTTAAAGCATCCATCAATGTTTGTCCCAATAGGTGAGTTGAAGACAAGAGAGCTCCCCGGCTCAGGAGTCGGACTTATTTGGCACTGGGTGCTGTGAGCTCCCCTGGCTCAGGAGTTGGACTTAGTTGGCACTGGGTGCTGTGAGCTCCCCTGGCTCAGGAGTCCGACTTAGTTGGCACTGGGTGCTGTGAGCTCCCCTGGCTCAGGAGTCCGACTTAGTTGGCACTGGGTGCTGTGAGCTCCCCTGACTCAGGAGTTGGACTTAGTTGGCACTGGGTGCTGTGAGCTCCCCTGACTCAGGAGTTGGACTTAGTTGGCACTGGGTGCTGTGAGCTCCCCTGGCTCAGGAGTCCGACTTAGTTGGCACTGGGTGCTGTGAGCTCCCCTGACTCAGGAGTCGGACTTAGTTGGCACTGGGTGCTGTGAGCTCCCCTGACTCAGGAGTTGGACTTAGTTGGCACTGGGTGCTGTGAGCTCCCCTGACTCAGGAGTTGGACTTAGTTGGCACTGGGTGCTGTGAGCTCCCCTGGCTCAGGAGTCAGACTTAGTTGGCACTAGGTGCTGTGAGCTCCCCTGGCTCAGGAGTGGGACTTAGTTGGCACTGGGTGCTGTGAGCTCTCCTGGCTCAGGAGTCAGACTTAGTTGGCACTAGGTGCTGTGAGCTCCCCTGGCTCAGGAGTCCGACTTAGTTGGCACTGGATGCTGTGAGCTCCCCTGGCTCAGGAGTCCGACTTAGTTGGCACTGGGTGCTGTGAGCTCCCCTGGCTCAGGAGTCGGACTTAGTTGGCACTGGGTGCTGTGAGCTCCCCTGGCTCAGGAGTCGGACTTAGTTGGCACTGGGTGCTGTGAGCTCCCCTGGCTCAGGAGTCGGACTTAGTTGGCACTGGGTGCTGTGAGCTCCCCTGGCTCAGGAGTCAGACTTAGTTGGCACTGGGTGCTGTGAGCTCCCCTGGCTCAGGAGTCGGACTTAGTTGGCACTGGATGCTGTGAGGTCCCCTGGCTCAGGAGTCCGACTTAGTTGGCACTGGGTGCTGTGAGCTCCCATGGCTCAGGAGTCGGACTTAGTTGGCACTGGGTGCTGTGAGCTCCCCTGACTCAGGAGTCGGACTTAGTTGGCACTGGGTGCTGTGAGCTCCCCTGACTCAGGAGTTGGACTTAGTTGGCACTGGGTGCTGTGAGCTCCCCTGGCTCAGGAGTGGGACTTAGTTGGCACTGGGTGCTGTGAGCTCCCCTGACTCAGGAGTCGGACTTAGTTGGCACTGGGTGCTGTGAGCTCCCCTGGCTCAGGAGTCGGACTTAGTCGGACACTGGGTGCTGTAGGATTTGGAATTAGACAAAATTATGTTCACAAAAAGTCTACTTAAATATAAGACAAGTTGTCGGACAATCGTCTGCTCAATTATAGCGCTCCCATAAATAGTGAAAAAAAAATTATAATTTCTGCAAACTGGGGCTTTCCCATTTTAATAAGATTCTTCATTCAGTTTTATTGCAAACAAACATGTGCACAGCTCTACTATGCTGTAGAAAGGATTGCTATTTACAGTGTACCTGAATGTGAAACTGATTCTGACAATTGAAGATTGTTGGGGGGGGACAAAAAACCAGTAAACAGCAAGTGTGCTTGTTTGGTCTGGATTTAGCCACACATTTTTGGTAAATATTCTGATCCATGCATCTGGACATACCTATATTGTTTTAAAACAGGATAAACTACGCAGGTTGCCTTACTACTGTTTCATAAAGATAACATTTTAAGTGTGTCAAAACATTAACTGAACTGAAAATAATTTGTCTTATTTGTTGCTGTTGTGGATTTCTGGAACAGTCCCTAAAACAAGTACATAAATGGCCTTTGTAACACTTGCCTATTAACTATGCTTTTTCTGACAACCTTATTAGTATCTGTGACCTTTGCTCTGACCCCCGTCCCAAAGGAGTTGACTGAATCAGGTCAGGCTAAGCAGGTTGGGTTTTGTGCAGAAAAGACAGCAATGTCTGCTAATTATAATTGGCAGAGATTGTGACATGCAACTAAGTCACGGTCTAGTGAACATCTTCACTTGTATCAGATGCTAGATCTGAGATATTCTCCTTCTACTGCCTGGCAGGTATATATATACATGCAATGTTTGGGGGCAAAGGGCTGGTGTCATTGAGATGTCTAGTTTCCCACACATTCATAGTTCAGTCTGACGTGTATGGTGGAAGTTTACTTTATCTCCAGTGTTTACTTGTAATCCTATGACTTAATGATAGATGTGGCAGGAAAATGCCTGATAAAATGGCACTGGTTTCATTGCAAGATGTTTTTTTATGCTCACCTGCAGAATAACAAAAATGCAAATGCAAAAAATGGCTTAATGTATCGGATTTGCTAAAACCAAAAACATTGACTTAAGTAAGAACCACAACCAGAGTGCTGATTGAAATTATACCTATGTTAATTTACTTAATTGTAATTAATGTCATTAGCACACAGTTGTGCCACAGTGTTCTCACACCTGTAAGTGCAATCTGAGCTAGGGAAGCTACTTACCTGGGAAGCTGCCAGTTGACAAAGGTGGGGAGTTGGATTTCAGAAAACTGGCATCAGGAGAAAGGGGTGAATTGAGCAAATGGGCCTTTCTTATTCAAATCACTCCACCCTCACATTTCCATCACTTCTTTCAATCCACTCCTGTTTAGATTACCTTATTCAGAATAAAAATTGGATTCGTCCACATGCTGTGGCACTCCTGTCAGTGGCTGCTGTCAGTTGCTGGATGTTTGGGGTTGAGATATCCAGGATTGGTAGTTGGGGGTTGTATTGACAATGCAGTTATAGGGTGGTCAATTATAGTCACAGTCTTTCTGTAACATATTTTAAATCATTGATCCCTTTGTATACTGTTTATTATTTTGTTATCAATAGTCAGCATCAGTTCAATGACAGTCAGGCAGCATCAGTTCAGTGACAGCTATCTGGACAGTATCAGTTCAGTGACCAGCTAGAGACATCAGTTCAGTGACAGCCTGACATCATCAGTTCAGTGACAGACCGACATCATCAGTTCAGTGACAGAGAGAAAGCATCACTTCAGTGAAAGCCAGACAGCATCAGTTCAAGTGACAGTTAGACGGCATCAGTTCAGTGACAGTCTGACATCATCAGTTCAGTGATAGACAGACAGCATCAGTTCAGTGAGAGTAAGACAGCATCAGTTCAAGTGACAGCTAGACGACATCAGTTCAGTGAGAGCCAGAGAGTATTGCTCTTCTCTGTGTTTAATGTCATACACATGTGACACAATAATGTCCATTATCCTTGTGTTCCCAGTCACACCTGGAACAATATGCCAAACATCTGGTGACAAACATGACCATTAATCGAGCAGAAATTAACAGATAAGACTATTTCATCAAAAAATAACTTGTTGTGGATGGCATTCATTCAAAATTAATAGACACTGGTCAATTAATTATGTACATGATTAAACCTATTTACATAGACTAATTGATGTCTACTCGTTTGACTGAATGATCAGTGACAAATGGACAAGACAAGTGACAGATATTTTTCAGTGGTATTGTTTCTCAACTTATATTGTAATGTGTACATAAAAAAATATACATGTATCATATAGTGCTTTGTTTGGGTGAACATGCATAATGCAGTTGTTTGTGTGTAAGCCAATCTATGTTGGTAGATTGATTTTTCATAGCATAGTTTTGCAGTTGATGTTTGGTTTATATGGAATTAAGTTGGAAAATATTGTTTTTATTTAGAGTATCGATACCTTTATTGCATTTGTAATGAATAAGGGGGATCAGGTGAGAATGGGTTGATATTTTATAGAATATGAAGTATGTTGCCAGACATACTGTGTTTAATGAGCAGATCCAATGTTTAATTAACCCTTCATGTAATTCCTGGTAATATTTTTTTATAGTTTAATATAATTTATAATTTTTTTATTTAATAATAATAATTTTTTTTTAAATCCTAGCCAATAGATGGTACAATGAATTATTATGATAATGCATATATATTAATTGATTAATTAAGATACACATTGCGTTAATTTTTCCTATTTTTTATTGTACATTTGTATTTCAGGAATTGCACATTGTGTTTATCACATGTGTTAATGTATACACGATTTCATTTGCAGCATTTCATGTTAATTTACTAGTGGCGGAATCTACCCAGACAACACCAGCAATGATCTCACCCTCAGGTAGCCAACTGTGTAGTCTCACCTGAGAGTTGACTCGGGTGAGGCAGTTAGAGACCCCAATTATTGGTCTGTGTAAACTGTAAAGTATCATTTACATATGATGCATAGTAATGTTACATTGACTGACTTTACAACACGTGTCTGTGTGTGACAGTAGAGTTGACAGTCTGACAGCCAGGCTGGTGGGCATTGATGATGATGCTGAGTTGACATTTTGGTGACAATGACATGGATGTGACAGTTGTTTTGACAGTGACAGTTATGACCTCACACAGACATGACAATAACAAGAGCTATGCCTGCAGCATGACAACCCTGCCAGAGGCGCTGTGTATATATTATGATGCCACTTCATTGCTATCTATGCTTTCTGTCCCAAGACGGGGTGTAGGGGCACTGGGAGTCCTTCTGTTGATGTCACTGCTTCACAGTTGACAAATCATACCAGATACCCCTTAGGTCAGTCACCTATGATCTGAAGATCCGCTGGTGTTGATGAGGGTTTATTAAAAATACCAACATCTTGTTATGCAGAAACGTTTATTAAATAGGAAGTTGATCAAGGAATGTCACCTGGAATGTCACCTGGAATGTCACCTGGAATGATTTTGCATTTTGTGTGTTTTTGACATCATTAAGTAAATTGAAAAATTTTATGAAACATTATATAATTATGTGTCATATTAATCTGTTTACAAGAAATATTCCATTTTTACTTTTTCAGTTTGCCTTTTTAACTCGCTACATGGTACATTTAATTTTGACATGTACAGGGTGTATGTCTAGATATCATCTTGCAGTATCAAGCAAAATACATTTTTACTATATACCATGGTAATATAATTATTCACATGCTCATCATGAAATATCATTTTAACAGTGCAGAGACAATCCAGGTATGTACAACAACAGTGCTCAACATTCTGACATCATGAACATGATGGAAAAACATCGGTCTGACCCCATATGACCAATCTGACCCCATATGGCATGTTTTCCTGAAGACCCACCTACCTGACAGCAGAGATGGTTACTGTGATGGGAGTCATTATAAACTCATTAAGGGGTCCTATTGCCTGCTTGCTGTGGTATCATTTACCCTACCCTACAGCTTACTATCACTGAAGCATCCCTTGTTGCCATTTTGACTCTGTCAATTTGTCAGCACACTAATACCTAGGCTTGAGGCCTGGCGGCTCACCCTGGTCTTGTTGTAAACACCCTATGGTGGTTAAGTAAGGGGAGCAGGGAAGTCAGGCACTCTCTAAATAATGTTCTCCATCAAAAGCCCAGTGTGACAGGTAGTTAGGGCAAGCAGACCTCAGTGTGAAAGATCACCACCCCTTCCTACTTCCAGTTTATCATTGCCCATGCTGGTCATCCGAAGGGGTTGGAGCTTGGATGGAGGTATATCAGTAGTCACTGTGTGTGTCTGGGTAGTTATGACTTATCCATCTCTATCTCCAACGCTCTGTTCTCTCCATTCATTCATCCTTCCTTCTCTCCATCCATCCATCCATCCATCCATCAAGCCCTCAGATCAAAGGGATCCCAGCTTCTTCCTCATAAATAAACCAGACATTGCCTCTGGCATCTTTCTTGCAAGTTGTATTAGATCTGTTTCTCTAACACTCTTCCTGGCATGTTACAGAAACATCTGTCCACTGAATAAAGTGGTTGTCTTGTCAATGAGACCAGACTCTCATTTCAGGATGTGTAAAGTATGACTTTATAATATAGAGTAGAACCTCAGACATATGCCCACCTGTTAAACTAACCAAAAGTAGTCTTAATTTTTAATTGTTTGTCCAGTGCATTGAACAATATTAATATAAATATCTTAAGAACTTGGTAAAATCAGCCTTAATCTTAATACTTGAGTTGTTATGTAAGGTCCACTATATTATTGATTATTTTATTATGATAAAATATAATAATTTAAATTACAAATTTAATATTATGTTTTTGGTCCATAATAGGGGGGGGGGTTGAAGTGGAGAAAGTTACTAAAAGTTGGTTTACAGAGTTAGGACTTGGTCTCAACCAAATATGAGATTAAAAAGATAACGTTGACTGTATCTTGTACAATGTATGCAACAAATTCCTGAATTGTGTTAGTTACATTGCATCCATGAAGTAACTTTAATTTAATTAACTTTAATATAATATTAAAGAAGTATAACACCATTTAAAAGATTCAAATCTACACAATTTAGCATTTTGTTTCACTCGACATCACATTGGTGAAAAAGTTATCTTTTAATCTCATAGTTGGTGGGGAACTTGAGAACGAGACCAAGTCCGAACATTGCTAGGAAACCAATTTTAGTAATTTTCCGCACTTCTGGTTTGAATGCAAGTCTGGATGTTAGTGCACTTGTCTCATGTGGTAATGTTGTGTTGCCTGATATTGTGGAAGTGCAAGGATGTAACTTTATTATTTGTACTAAGTCCAACTCCCCTCCCACACTGCACTTTGGTCTTTAGCAGTCATAATCACAACATACACAGGGGTACCAGACTGTGGTCAGAGCAACACTGAACACCAGATCTCTGTGGTCAGAGCAGCACTGAACACCAGATCTCTGTGGTCAGAGCAGCACTGAACACCAGATCTCTGTGGTCAGAGCAGCACTGAACACCAGATCTCTGTGGTCAGAGCAGCACTGAACACCAGATCTCTGTGGTCAGAGCAACACTGAACACCAGATCTCTGTGGTCAGAGCAGCACTGAACACCAGCCCTCTGGCAGATTTATGGCTCAGACACTGACAATAAAATCCCCTCTGATTCTCATGGTTGTGGTCATAAATCAGGTAAGATGACATGGGAGTGAGCTCTGTGATTGGGTGCTGGAAAGTCATTAGGAAGTAAAGAATTACACCCCTGGGCAAGATATAGCCACTCTGTATGTATACAGGCATAGCTCATAATGAGCTTCTGGCTTGAAGCTTGTCTGAGAGTGAAATTGCCATCAAGATCTTACTGAATGGCAGTGACTTTAGAAGCAGATAAAGGAACACATTAGAGAGTTGGTGTCATTTATTACACATCTGTTAGTGATTGCTGTAAAGTAGGGGGTGGCCACAGACTGGGGGGCGTGTGGCACCCATACAACTACACTGTAAATGGCAAGGTGATAGGGCATTGGAGGGAAGGTGGTGTTTAGGCTGTCACAGGGTAGAGAAGCAGGGTAGGGCGCAGTAGGTATCTGTGCCTCTTGTGCAGTTTGTGCCTACATGTACCAACATGCCAATCAATGCATAATATATTTGAAGATGAAAACAACCTGACACTTTGATGCAGTGCTGGGTTGCAGTGGCGGGAATACAGTTACAGTAGATAGCAGAAGTGGCCTTGGTGTGCGAACGCACGACAGACCGAACGTGATTTGCAGACGCTTGTGTGTGGACTGCATTGATCTGAGACAAACCCGGTGGTTGTGTGTGTGTGTGGCTACATGGAAGTGGACTGATCCAGCGACTGGTGAACGTGTGCGTGCGTGGAATACAGCGGCACTCAGACACGGACCTCACACAGTGTAAATTGCAGTCATCTTTGGCAAACACTCGTTGTAGCCATGGCTTGTTCTTTGTCTCGTGTTGTCCCACAGCAGAGCAGTCGGCTAATTCTGGTCCTTGTCTTCTGTTCACACTTTGTAGCGGTGACGAAAAGTCGCCAACAGGACAACTTTTATTTTGACCCTGCGCCGAGAAACCAGGATGTGGTTGAGGGTGGTGACGTGACACTCCGATGTGACGTCTCCAACAGACGTCACATCACGTTTTACTGGACACTGGGCAGTGATGACAAGCGACTTCTGAACACAAGTCGGCGCTTTCAGGAGGACAGCAATCTGCACATCGTGAGGGTCAGTCGCCAGGATGATGCGGGGTCATTCCGTTGCGTGGCAACCAACGTGACAACGGGGGTGTCTCGCATCAGTACAGAGGCCCAACTCAACATACTATGTGAGTAGAAATTGTCTATTTCTTTAGATAAAAATAAAAATGAAGCTCTGTATGTTTACTGTGTTCTTCAGATTTCAGCAGCCCTCCTTCCGTTTGCTCTTAGTCCATAATCCCACTCTGGAGCGGTTTCACACTATGCTAAATCATGGTACAGGTTAAAATTGGGATACAATTCTTGTAAGTGCTTAAATGTTCAGAGTGCCCAATCCTCCCTTGAAGGTTTGTAAAGTCAGGCAGATGGTTCCTGAAGGTTCTTAAAGTTTTTGGATCATACCAATCATTCTATTGTACTATACCAAGTAACTGGCTGTTTGTCATTTAAATATTGGGTTATGGTAGTTGCAACCTTCACACCCCAATCCAGGTGGCTTGAGTGGGGCGACTATTTCCACAATTCTCACCCCTCCTTTGTTAAAGATAGCATACAGTGAACACTTGAAATGTCCATTTCCGCTGCAGTTTCTTTCAAACTAATGGCCTCATCAGTTTCCCACCTTGAACCTGACAACTGCTGATGGTAGATATAGTTTCAGCTTACATCAATTTGCTTTTTCCCCAAGATAATACATCAATGTTTTAGCGCCAGTCCATTTAGTTGATTAAAATGCAGTCATGCGGAATGGTGGCACTATTGATCTCTTCTGTTGTTATAAATGCCAGGAGCATAAACATTTTGGTTGTGTTTTTAATGCTGCTTTGTTGAGCCTTCCCGAGACAGCTTTATCGTTCTTTGTTCATGCACTCTGGGTTTGTCTGATAAATAATGTTATATTCGACAGGTCTTAATCCCAACTTTGTTCTCTAGACATTAGTCAAACATTTCAAGACTAATTAATGTGTCCAACATTATGACAGAGTATTATCCATTATGGATGCTGGATTTTGAAGTTGTTCTTTATGTCTTCATAAAACTACTGTGATATTGAGTATGATTTAATATATTGTTGTCTTGTTATCTTTTGCATACCTATAAAAATTCTTCATGAGATTTTCATAATTTAATATACAGTTTTAACATGTCATTGACTTGCTGAACAAATTTAAGTGAGATCCTGGAATTTGTTTTCCAGAAATCAATATTGAACATGCCCCAAGCCCCAATTTCCATCTATAATAATACTGTTTCAATTGTTTCTGTGTAACATGTTCACACACAGATATAAGTGACTAACATAGCCATTAGTAGTTGCACAACTTAAATGTTATAGTAGCCTGATAGTTTGAAAAGTAAGTTTTAAACAGGTTTAAAATATCATGAAATACTACTCACTATTGTGACAAATCTTGGTGTGTTTTAAAACTGTCACCTCTATGAAAATCGCCAAATGATGTAGAACTTTCATTCATAACATGTGACAATTAGTTGCAGCGAAAAAGCATACTACACTACTACATCAATGTTTTAGCGCCAGTCCATTTAGTTGATTAAAATGCAGTCATGCGGAATGGCAAAACATATAAAACTGTGATTGTACCTTTGTTAAGATCATTACAATGTAGATAGAGGTTAGGATTAGAATTTATGTTAGGATTTAAAGTCTAGGGTTATGACTTGGATCATTTAACTGACAACCACAATTACCTCTTAAGAATCAGGCTAATCTATTTATCCAGAGGTAAACCTGGATTCAAGGATGTCTTTGGCTGTTGCTGTAGCTTAAATGGTCTCCGATTCCTCCTCTTATCACAGGAAGGCCTTTATAAAGAGATAAACCTGGCTAGCCATAAAGGACCCACAACATATGCTAACATTATTGCTAAATGGCTAATTTTAAGGTAACTTGGCAGTTACACAGAACAGCCTGCGGTGAGAGACGTCTGACAGTTTCACAGACAATTTTGTCCAGCTGTGCACCTTTCTTGCATTTTACACCAGTGGTGCGAAAACAAAATTTTTCTTGACAACTGCTTTTTCAGAGGCTCTACCATTAATCTTGGCTCTCTCAGATCCAAGGTGTCTAGTGTAGATTCAGCTGACACAGGCGAGCAGATGTGATTCATTGGCTCTGGGGAAGCTACATGCAATCCTCAGTACTTCTTATCAGCTCTCTGCCAACATTATTGTAGCATGGCTGTTATTGAAATGTTGCTAACTCACCAAGCACATCCTCCCAGTAATTGATTGGATTCACACCACTGGGCACTGAATTAAGCACTTATGGTTCCCCTTTTGCTACGGGCTCTGGCGCTCTGGGCATAGCTTCTTTCCTCATCTGTTGTAGTTGAAATCAATCTCTGTGGTTGAACCCAACGTTGTTTCAGTCTTTTTCTGATGCATTCCCTTAAACCACCAGTCTGACAATTATGTTAATTGAGCATATTCTTACAATCATCACTATTTAGTATATGAAATTAACAAAAGCGTAGATATTCAGAAACAAAACTATACTAGACATGTATGATAGCTTTCTACCATAGTATTGTTTTCACGAGTTTTGTGTTAACACGTTTTGAATGTTCATTTTTTTGACTAAACGATTTTAAAACATAATAAAGCTGTATGTGCACACATGCACGAGCATGTGCTCGCACGCATGCACGAGCATGTGCTCGCACGCATGCACGAGCATGTGCTCGCACGCATGCACGAGCACGTGCTCACACACATGCTCGTCTGCTCACACACATTACTTTTTTTACTACAATCACAATGACAACACTAACAGGGACTGAATTCCAAAGAGTTGGTGTGCCAACCAAGAAGTCTGTAGTTCCAATGTGTGTTTCAACTCTAGGAACAAGAAGTAGATCAGAATTAGATGATCGAAGTGTCTAGGTTTTCTTGCAGCACTGAGCTGTGATGGTATGTCAGCCTGTCCAAGCCAGCTTTATGTATTCAGTCAACATGTGTACACCCCTGGATTTCATTTAATGCTCACAGATAGTCTGATTTGGAGATTATCATGACAAATTGCTTGGGCCTGATGATTTGATCTACTGTAGAGCTCACAGATAACACTAATGCACTAATGCAGGACCTAGGAGAGTTGCCTGGCTCAGAGTAACTGGACTTAGTCTGTGGACTCTTCCTTAAGCAACCTCTGCTGCTGATAATGGAACTAAAGCCCAACCAACTGGCTTAGTTGCTTCAAGCAATTTAGTCTGTGTACCTTTCAAATGGTCACTTAGTGATTAAGGTTATGGAAACTGGTCAGATATATGTAGGGTCTATGATTGCTTTCTGACAGTAGCCAGCTTCAATGTGCATGCCTAAACAGGCAGATCTGGGTAATTCTATTATGTCTTCGAGTAGAACTCTTATGTACAGAGGTAGGATTAGAATTTTTCCTGTCTGGGCATTTCAGTGAGATCCCGGAATGCTGGTATAAGTGTTGTTTGGATAAAAATATGTTATTAAAATAAAATGATATTAACTTAAAATAAAAAAAATTATGGAACATAAAGTGTAGCAACCAGTAGGCATTTCCTGTACCATGTTAACATAACAATAACATAACAATAACATAACAATAACATAACAATAACACAGAACAGTGTGAACAAGGACATTGGTTTAAGTTGTGTGGAATAGCACACGTGGTCCACTATATAGCAGTCCATACAGAGGTGTGTGCCATGGATTCTACTATATCATATTGCCTCATAACTCTATACCAGGGATATGGCTTTGGTGGAGGGAGGCAGGTTCATGTGTCCCTCCCAAACCCTAACGACTGGCTTCAGCAGTCATAACATTTCTTGCTCTGTCATTGCGAGTCCAGCTGCTGTTTGTCTGCAAAGTCTGAAAGTCGATAGTTTAAGGAAAAGAATGACATAAAAACAAGACTACTGCTGCCATCTTATATCATATTTTCTAATTTAACACGTCACTGCATTGATTTTTTTCTTCTCCCACTCACACGGATGATTGAAATATTCAGACAACTGATTGCAGTAGACATTTCCAGGGTATTGCCATGACAACGTTCTAGGGTTAGACACCAGAACACAAAGGAATCTTTCTCGGTGTGAGATGTTCTGTGTCTGTTTATTAAGTTATCTCACTTGTTCCGTGTACTTTAGCTGTGTTATAGAATTGTAAGAGATGCAACTGTGATCTAGGATATTCAAGATAACATGTAGTAAGATAATTTAATCTTAGACATGAACAAGACAGATTGACAATGCAATGTAGGTAAGAGTGACACAAAAGGTTTTAGGGACACCCTTTCTTGCTATTCCGATCACAACCACAATATACACTTGCTCAACTCATTGTCGACCTGATCTGGGGTTTTTATAAACGTCTCTTAGAAAAAGGCCTTAGAGTTTAAAGCCCTTATCAAAAGCTATATTAAGTTAGAATTGGACAAAAGTACTAGCCACAGTGATCAATATATTAATTACTGAAATATGTCAGTAAATATCAAATGCATTATAGAAGTATTTAATAACCTGATTTTGTGTCTGTTTTTGGATACAAAATATATTCAAATGTGATTTTAAATAAAAACAACAACAAAACTGCCCTACATCCGCCGACTGTTCAGTTATAAACCTTGCAGGGAACAGGATTCAAGTGAATTATGTCTGCAGCAGGAATACCTGTAAATGACAATTTGTGGAAGTGGTCATACAAGAATAAGTATGGCACGAAAATGATTGGTGGCTAGAGGAACTGTCTCTGCCAGGCACAAAGCTTTCAAAGCACTTCCAAGCAGTAAATCAGTAGCATGTTATTCAATCTGAGTATCTCTCAGCCCATTGTTCTAGAAAGGCTGGTCAAAAATACAATCTTAAACAGCAGTATCAGGACATAATCCCCCTCCCCACCCCCCCCTCCCCACTAATACCCCCCAGACAATATCCTCCCTGGCTTGTACAACAGTGAACATCTTTTATTTCAGCCCTGGCAAACGCCCTTGTCATCCAAGCTGGTTCTGTAGTAATATATTTATATATATATATATATATATATATATATATATATATATATATATATATATATATATATATATATATATATATATATATATATATATATATATATATATATATAGTAGACAGTTTGTTATAGTGGAAACTGTTCTGTCCCATATATATGTATTCTTCTGATTTTGGAACCATATATCTTTTGGTGATTTCGCTCCATAAAAATTACTGTGACAGTGACTTATGCTGCATAATTATATATTAATATTTCTAATGACTTCTTGACAGCACACAAAGTGGAAGTGTTGAAAGATATGTTCATTAATTTTTTAATGCGTGAATACTATTACTATTATCCTTCTAGGTTTTTGTATGTTTTGCCATTTTTTTCATGTTTACTCAGTGTGCCAGTTTTTGTAATTTTTGCTAGTTTTTGGTGAAAATAAATGGTAAAAACACGAGTTTTTACTGCCGTCCTGGCAAAACTGTTTTTGCCAGTAAAAAACCCAACCCTGACATGAACATATCAGTTTACAGTACTTAGTATCCTTTGTGCGTGAAGATAAAATCTACTTGTTTTGTATACTACAGCATCATGGGAAATGTCTTCTATGTTGATTTTCTGGAGAAACAGTGGCAGAATTTGACAATTCCTTTCTGGTAGATTGATGAAAAACTATCTAAATCTAATAACTTTGATTTTCCAAAATAAAAACGTTGCCAGTGAAAAAAGAAATAGACAATTTTTCTGATCGTTTCTGGCTGAACTTGCAGTGTTCTTGGCATAATATGTCAGATTTACTGTATTGAGCCAATTCATGCATTCCTCAGTCAGACCCTGGCTACTGTGGTGAGACGTGGGTGAGACACTGACAATTACTTGCAGAGCAAGCCCAGTGGAGACAATTTTATGACCCTGTCCTGGAGATGTTCTGATGAGGATAATGTGGATTTATGGATTCTGACACCAGCCTGCACTTGCTGCCAGGCTGGGCAAGTAACCATAATGTGCACATTAACAGCAGATGGTTTGAGTAGGGGTGTGGTATGGGGGGACCCACTGAAGATCATGTCTGGTGTCTGAATACCCCAATGGCTGTCGGAGCCTAGAGCAGCTTTTTATATTTAACATGCTGGAATAAAATTCTTTTTATTCTTTTGTAGCGGTAGAAATTACCTTCTAAAATTAAGCATATCACTGATATACAGTTATAAAATGATTCTGTAGTTTCATTTAATTTCATTGCTGCAGATATGACTCATCTTCATGTGAGTAACTATGGCAGAAATGGAAATTGTTCTTAGACTGTCGTGTTTGATATTTTCTCGTGCTGTTGTTGACATTTTTTGTATTCCTGTGTGGCTGTTTATAAAAGTGGCTGTATTCATAAGATCACCATGCTACAATGGCCTGCTTAGAAGAAATAACATGTCTGTGGCACATTGCCTGCAGATAAGTTTACTTCTGCATTGGTTTCAGGTCCTATGGCAATTATCCCCATTGACACAGGCATATATCTGTCATCTTGATGGGTGTGATATGATTGTCATCAGATTAACAATGACAGATGGTAGTGAAGTGTGTAGTTTGACTGACTGCTAGTTCGACTGCTGTAACATCTTCTATTGATTCTAGTCTCTTCTGTTTACCATTCTGGAAAGCTTTGACTCATCTGGATTGACCACTAGTAATATACTTGCTGAAATGGTAGAAGTATAAATTTTTTAAGGTTGAGTAAGTCATTTGAAAAAAAATACTCCTGTAGTAATGTAGTAAAGTACTGTACTTGGAGTGAAAATCAAAAAGTAAACGACTGTACTTGAAATAGGTTAAAAATAAAATGTCTACTTAATTATGTTCACATGATCACTACTAGCCTACCACTGTTACCTCAAGTCTTGTTCTAACATACCACTTATTAATCCAATTTAGTGTTGATGAATTAATGTAGTTATTTCAACAAACAAGACACATTGCAATAATAATTGTTTTATTTAAAAGGGGCAAAAAGAAGTATAATATTGTTTATCCTTTGTATAAGATAAATATAAGTAGTCTAATGCTTAATTAACCATTCAACTAGTTTATGTATTAGAGTCAGAAATCAGAGTAAATTAGCACAATTCTCACATGTATACATGACAGGCCAAAAGAAAATACACAGTACAATGACTGTACATGAATTCCCGCTGAATGCATGGTTTGATTTAATCTATTTCTGGGCGCCAAGTAAATGTAAAACAAATGCACAAAATCAGATTCACTGATAGCATTGTAATAGAATAGCACAGACCAGTACTCAGGCCCAAACATGTAGCCCAGTTGAGTTAAGACAGTTTAATCTTCTGTACTGTCATGCTGGTAATGGCAGCTACTAACTGGTGTTTGAAGTAAGGGACTATTTCTCAGCTTATAGTAGTTGTCATTCTGTTGGATGGTGGCATCTCATTGCATGCATCACAAAACAGCTATTAATCAAATACTGTGGAGTAAAAAGCAAGACATGTTTCACCCTCTTAAAAACCTATTTTATGAATTAAATTGTGATGTTATGATAGAAACATTCATCTCACTTAACTGGAGAAAAAAAATTTGAAAAAGAAGAAAATTGACACTGACAATAGACGTTAGATGAAGTTTGAGTTTGTGCAGCGGGATTGGAATATTGTGATTAGGCTTGATATAGTCATTTATTTTATAACAACACCTATCGTATGATGTACAGCTTTGGTAAAGCTGTAAGATTTGTCATTCCTTTCTTGTTCGTGTCTTCATGCATGCCACATTTGTCAGCGTAGATGGGCATGAATTGCGAGGTGACAGTGAATATTGAAACGTTGTTTGCATGATGTAGACGTGTCATTAAGGCAGTGACATTTTGGATTTGCTAATCCATCTATCTGTAATTAAACATGTTATTTACCTATGAATAAACTTGGTGGTATTTTCCAAGTATATTTCACCCTACTCGCTCGGACGTCGTTGGCGGACATCGCTAGGGAGACGTCACTCATTCAAAGTTGCAACACGGCAATGGGTAATGTCCAGGTGATGGTACTAGGGTTGTATGGCCCATTTTGACCCAGGGCACTGTCTGCTTGTTCCACTACCTGAGAAGCACCTGTGTTGGTCTTGCCATATGGCAATGAACCACCTACACCTTTGTCTCAAGACTTAGGGCACTCTGTAGGGCACAGAGTGTGAGAGACTCCAAGCTATCATTACAGTAGCTATGTCCTCACATTCCAGACGTTTGTAGGCCCTGAATACCACATAAACTGATGAAGGAAGAGTAGAGGTGGAATTAGCAATATGTGATTATTTTAAAATCAAAATTCAACACATTAATTCAACACAAAGAGATTGAATCTGTGATTTGTTTCATTAAGACTTGCAGAAAGTGAGCTGTCTGTTGGTGAGAGTGAGCCTTGGGGGATGGTGATGGATCAGATTCAGATATAATGTGGAAGTTGTAGATCTTTGCTGAGATGGTTGCTGCCATTTAATACTTGCAAACCAATCACTTAATCCATTCACACTGTCATCAGCCGAACCATTGAGCAGTTGTTTGGTCAAGATTAAATCATCAGACCACTTTCCATTGTCTCTCTGTTTGATTTGTTTTGCATTTATATTGAATTTGCAGTTGCAAAGACATAAAGAGACTGACAACAGGACTGGGCAGTTGTATGACTAATGCTCACAGCTAAATGTCTCCATCCAGATTTTCAGGGGGTTTTCAGACAACAGTTTTGTGCATTGTCCATGATATTAAAATGCAGGCAGATATAACAATTAACATTAATTAAACAGAGAACCAATTAAACATTGTAAACCGGATTCACGGTCATAAGAACATTTTCTTATATTAAACAAATCATATTCAAACATGCCTGGTGATGGCTGCAATATTTACAATCGTTTTTGTTTCTTTATTTCAATAATAATAATAATGGAAATAGTAATTGTGGTGTAAACTGTTTGCCTTTGCCCTAGATCCTTGACTTTAAAAAGGAATAATTATTTGAGGTTTCAGATTGTTTATTCAACTTTTCTATCAGCATAGCTTTGAAGGAGCATGATGTATTGGAAAAGATGATACTAGAGGGAATAGTGGCAGGGGAAAAACAGAGGCAAGCCATGGCATAGATGGGAGAAGGATATTCACAAAAAAATGTTCGAGGAGGGACGTCCTGAACAGGATATGCAAATTGAGGAAGGCTTAAAAACAGTATAATGTTCAACAGAGCTGTAGGTGGGAGCAGCCGGAACAGACTGTTTAACACATGGTTTCCCCGGTTCCCCAGTGGGTTTCCTGCCCACTGGGCATGAATGAGTAGACTGGCTTGGGGGTGATGTATCTCCCTACTGAAACCATGTAGCAACTCATCTTTATGATGGCACTCAGCACTGCTGGGTTTAGACTCAAATGGTTTATGTTGTGATGTCTGATGGGTTACCACTGATGGGTTACCAGGCATATATTGAGAACATATTCCTGGTCTGCCCAGGATGTCCTGCAATGTCTGCATCCTCTTCTTCTTCCTGTTTACAGTAGAACAATTTCTGCACTGTTTCCATTGTACAACTATGTAAAACTTTACATCCTGAGATTCCAAACAGGCTTTCTACGTAATATAGTATATAAACAAGTTAATATTTAATGTAACAGTTCTATAAGAATATATATATATATATATATATATATATATATATATATATATATATATATATATATATATATATATATATATATATATATATATATATATATATTATCCTACAGTTAAAATAGTTGAAATGACCAATGCATATAGAACTGTTACATTAAAAATTAAATAAAAAATATTTATAAAATTATTATTTTGAAAATAAAGTTTGTGAAAACATTTTATATCCTTGTTTATATACTATATTAAGTAGAAAGCCTGTTCGGTATCTCTTGATGTAAAGTTTTACATAGTTGTGCAATGGAAATATATATAAATAATAAAAATTATATTATCAATGGAACAATGCATTAATAATATATTATTTTATTATTTAATGTAGCCTATGAACACATTACCTTTATCTGTACGATAATAATGTCATTTGTGTGATAATAATATAATTTAGAAGCTATCCCAGCATTGGTGCCTAGAGATGTTTCCTCCCTGGGGTATTTAGAATTGTGTTCAGAGCTGGACTTATTCAGGTGTGAAATCAGTCTTTCAATGTGGCCACAATGGAAGCAGTGAACAGTGCCTTGCCCCCCAGGAGCACCCCCCCCACACTCTGCAGGCAGGCTTAGCCACTGCAGCCTGCAGAGTGAGCAGATACCATGGCAGATGTTACACACTGGGCCTCTCTCTCATTATGTCAACTTCCAATATACTGCACTGTGCCTAATTACAGCTAATCATAGGTGAAGCTCACTTTGTGTGACATCATCAAAGACTCCTGCAGTAGCAACTTTTTGTTGTCAGACAGGTGGTTTCTTACCCCTGGGTGTGTGGCAGTTTCTGAATTGATAATTTTGTCAGTTTGGTAGAATGAGGTTTGAAGCATCACACTTAATAAAAATTGTTTAGGTTTCGATTACCATTATAATCACAGTTAAGATTATTGTGGTATGGTTCTAGTCTAACTCTAGTTGGGGCCGGGGGTTGTACCATTGATGAACTGATTTTTTTTCTGGGTCTTCTGCAAGAAATGAAGTTTATACACCATTTCTCGAATGTAGAGTTGTGCGCTGGGTGTAAATAAGGATCCAAGTAGTTGGTGACGCTGTTAATCTGGCCATTTTACAATACTAGATAAATGGACAGGAATTGTTGAGGAAGGAATCTTTAATTATAGTCCTGGTTCATCCTGCTATCTGATTCCTTGGTGCACTCATTCTTTGTAACTAGTGTTTACAGTTGAGATGATTGCGCAGCCTTTGTTTGGCTCTACAGCGTGTTTGATCACGCTCATAGCCGAAGACAATACCACCTAGTTTTATATAACATTCTCATGTGTGAGCTTTCTGTTAGTAGAACTAAATTATAATCTGGCTGTAGTGAATCTATCTAGCACAAATGGCAAACATATTCTAGAAAGTGCATAAACCACTGACTAGACTAACAGTTAAATAGTCCTTTTGAAAAGGTAAATATCAAACTTTTATCTGTAAGAATTAACCATGGCACTAAGTTGGGAATTAAGATGAAGATCAAAAATGCTTTATAAAACTAACTTACACCTGTATAAAGCAGTAATAGCGACCCATTTGCCTAGCTTAACTGTGAAGAAAATTACAACAGTGTAGAAAGCTGTAGTCAGTATTCAGGCTGGGCTACACACCAGGGCAGCGTTAGTTTGTGGGGATATCTAGCCGTTTACTAACTCATGCTTCTTGGGGTCTGTAAATCACTGAAAATAACTAAATTGAAACCATAGAATTTAACTAAATAAGTTTAAATGGTATCAAACCATTCCTAATAACTTTCAAAATACATTTATGTATACCAAATAACTTAAGAAGTTCTGAATGACAATCGACATCATGGCAGATGTATAATTATCACCAATTTGAGTGGTTCATCTCTTTTTCCATACAGTTTAATGCAATATATTATACATCTTGCTCAAAACAATGTCAGTGAAGGATTGCCCGGAATACACAGAGAATGCCAAGAATTGCACAGATTTACCAGAGTAGGATCACTGCAAGCAGTTTCACCAAGAGAAACCAGAGACACACTATCTTAATTGAAGCTCCTCAATACAGCTGTCTAATTAGTTGCACATAAATGGCAGCTTAGGTTGCAGCAGTTAATCTGGTGAATATGTTGTGGATGGAAGGTATGTAGTCAGTAGTCACAGTGCTGGGGGCATCTTGCCTTGAAGGCACCTCCACACAAGTTAATCAGCCAAACTGGCAGATACAGGCTTGCAGTTGTTTGTTGAAAAAAGTTTCTGTTTAATGCACTTTTGTTTGGCATCTGTTGCTCTAATCACTGATAAACGTGACGAGTAATTATACAAAATACTTACTTAATTAATTTTATTTTATTATTGCCTACAAACCTCTCAAGGCATACTTATAGCGTCCACGCAAACATATATATAGGCTATAACCTGAAACAAGGTTTCACATTTGAAACAGTTCAAACCCTAATTGATTTTGTTGCCAGTTATAATTTGTAACTGTTAATGCAACTTGTTGATTACATTCTTGATATACAATATTACTTCATTAACATGGACTTTGATAACTCAAATACCCATCATAACTTGAGCTGTGAGCCCAGTCCCACCAGGCTGCACTACATTGTGGGAACCAAACACACAACTAAACTTGAGCTGTGAGGCTGGTCCCACCAGGCTGCACTGCATTGTGGGAACCAAACACAACTAAACTTGAGCTGTGAGCCCTGTCCCACCAGGTTGCACTGCATTATGGGAACCAAACACACAACTAAACTGAACACTTGGATAACTTAATGTGTTTTCTTTATCACTCCAAATTTGAGTTTGTTGATATCTGCTTCGTACATTAAATACTATTATCAATGAATACATAAATACCATATTATTGATTATGAAGATGTTTGATTTATAATAAAAATTGTTGACAGAGCAGTGATATGTAGTCATAACAAGACCAGTATTATTTTATCAAGTCTTAGTCTAGTCTGCAATAAATAATAGATATTTATAACATGATAGTAAACATGATTTCTTAAACAGTGTTAATCTTAACTGTAGTGGATTGCATTTTAATTTACATAATTGTAATATTAATTATATTATGAACGTAATTGGCAGTTAGAGTGCATCTTTGCAAATGAGCAATTGGGTGAGTGTTTCAGGCTGGCTGTCTGTTTATATACTGTATGCACATCATGAGATACATATTGCAAAAACGAATGCATGGTGATCAACAACCAGAAAATGACTTTAACACCTCTTTTTGCTACCAGAATGGCTAAAAAGCACCTCATATCTAACAGCTGGGTCAAAACATCGTGTCAGGAAGTATTAGACCCAGCAAGGTGCATCAGAATTGTTACTGCCCACATCTGAAGTCTTCCTCTTAATAATATTATACTCCCACACTGGTACAGCTACACCAGGGACAGTTCATTAATTTACTTCCAGGTTCATGTCATATGAGTAAAGTGGCAGTGGTTACAACAAGGTACCCACTTTCAAGGAGTTTTATTTCAACCTGAAAAAACCCGTGAACATAGACAGGGCACATTTGTGGACTGCAGCGCTTGTACAGCACAAGAGTTTACATGTCTAGCAGCTGGTAGGCAGCACGTGTCTCGGTGACGGAAGGACCCCTGGTGTACAAAGACATAATTGGGGTATGTTCGGGCAACAGATGACAAGAAACATCTTCCATGTTGATTTTCTCGAAAATAAAATTGTAGGATTTGACGAAAACATTACTAAAAGTCAAAAAATAATAACATTGTATGGTTTCTATTAAAAATTAATTGTAATTTTTCACACATGATGGATTTGCCTGACTGACTTTTCACTTTGATTTCAATGGGAAAAACAATAGTGGTCTGAACCCAACAGCACATTTGTCATATATTTGTCACATGGAAGATGCAAGTGCAGTTGTCTCAGCAGATTCCCAGATAAAGCTATGATACTATGTTCATTATACTGTTAGGTCCACATCACAGCTTGTGTGATCTCTGACTGACGTGAGAACCTTGCTTCCTCTGGCACAGGCACTGTCTTGTGACACCATAGAAGATTTTTTATGTGTCATCTGGTAGACATACATCACTTCCTTCTGATATAGCAGGTGCCCGGACAGTTGACACTCTGTGCTGTAATTGTAGGAAGTAGTTGGTTGGGCCGCAGGCAGTCAGTCTGCAGAGGAAACCATCAGATCAGGACAACCACCTTAATCACTGCTTACACCAGCACATCAATCTCCCCCTCTCTACTCCAGGGGGGGGGGTTTATAGGGGGGATTTATTTCTCTCCATCACAGAACTGGTTCTCATTTCACAGTTCTTGCTGTTTATTGATGTGAACCAGTTCAAACATGCTATGCATTCATCTCTCTCATCACAGACAAATTTAGAGTGCGGCCAATCCCAGCATTCCATGGGACAAGTGACAGAGATCATGTGCAGATAGATGGAAACCTGTCTGCTAGGAAGGGTTGACAGCTCTCTGCCTGTTCCTCTTTAGCACAGACTTAACCTTCACCCCCATAACTTCATTTCCTGGCAGAATTCTTGGATCACCGGAAACAGCAAGTCACCATGGTATGTTTATTTATTGCAGGAAGGAACCATGATTTGTTGGTGTTTCTGTTGAAAGTTATCCTGGAAAATTATGTTTTCCACATTGTCAGGCGATGTTATAAGGTCTTTCTAAGAACAAATTACCCTTATGAAATCCCGCTCTGCCCAAGTGAGATTCATACACTGTATTTTACTGACAAAGAAAATAAAAAATATAATTGAATTTTCCTAACTCATTAAATAAAAAATATATCCATCACGTTGATTTGTGATCTTTTGAGTTATATAAACTGCTTGTCAAAAAAGTATAAAAAAACACTTTTTCATATAAATATGACATTTCACACTGCTTGTACTAAATTGAACCTTGTCAGGTGGGTGGTAGGTTGTGGACCAAACTCAGTTTACTGGGTATTACAATGGGTTTAATCAAGCCTTAGGTTTGTCATGTTGCATTTGACTCGCTGTATGCTTGAATTACCCAATTTTATGCAACTTATGCTATGTCATGGCACAGCGCAGGCTTCAGGAAATACTAAGTAGCATTATAGCAAAAAGAATGTTTGCATAGGAAATGCAAACAACCGTAATGGAGCATTAGAGGTCAGTTCAAAATGGAAAACATTGCATGATACCAAGTTATTAGAATTAGGCATACACCAAAATCATACATGCATTTTAAAAACTGCTAAATGATATTTCTATGTAAATCCATGGTGCAATTATTTCAAGATTTTTGCCATTTAAACAAGAATCACAATATGTAATGGTGACAGATTCAAAACTTTGTATTACTGTTAGCCAGACAGGTGTAATATTGCGATGTACAAAGTAGCAAATCATGATGGATGTAACTCTCTCCTGAGAGCAGCAAATTGGGTGCATTGGGCATGAATACAGATGGATTTACACTTATCATATGGCAAATCTAGTCGATATTCTTCTATATTATTTCTATATTTCTTACATGTCAATTACATCTTCTGTTGTCCCTAGATACCACTGTCACTACAGTTTCCTATTTCACTGCGAGTGCAGTTTGATTTAAAGCGATGTCTGTCCACACAGCAATATTGCACATCATTTTTAACAAGCCTCTGTTTGTTTTTATCTCGTTGTATAAATCTATGTGCCAACCAGACAATTGCTGAGCAAATACAGGTTTTATTGATTTATCATCCAGCCAACTAAGGAAAAACATTGTATCTCATGCAAACACTCCGGGGATTGCATCAGATTAGATTGATTTACGTACACAGGGAGTATTTATTCTGCAAATAAAGTGTGATTGTCTATGAGAAAAATTGCTCTGTTATGTTTTTATTTTGGAAAATGGTTCCGCGAACACGAGTAAGTCATAGTCGCTGAAAGACTGATGAAAAAAAAGAAGGAAGCTGATTATTTCTCCACTGCTGTTTCTTGCTAATGGTCTGTGGTTCACACAGTTTATCGATTGCTTTGTTAAAACTTTTAGCTTTAGAACATGATGGGTTATGTTTCGGCAGTAGTAAGTAAAAAAAATTATTTTTTAAGTATATTTATTTAATATAGCGCCAGATCCAATTAAATTGTTAGTTGTGCTTTACAGCATAAAAAACACCAATATGAAGTTATAAAATTGCTAAATAAACATACATGCTTAAAAAATGCAATAAACAAGCTACTTTAAATAAAAATAGATACGTAAATATAGTGTAATAAAAAATATAGTATAATAATCATATATAAGTTAACTTACTTAAATACGTTTTAAATGTTTCTAATAAATATATGATTTAACATTAATAAAATACCATAAATAAATAACTAAATAATGTAAATAAATAAATATGATAAATATACTAAAATAGTTAGTCTTAACTATGTGTGTGGCTAAGAATAATATGTAGAAATAAAACAATTTAAATATAATCGCATTACGTTTAGAATATAACTAAAATAGTGTATATGTATGTGAGATAAATGAGTAAATAGTTAAATAGGTTAATAAATAATAATAAGTTAATTAATTAATGAATCCAGGAACTACCATGTTGAACTAGAAAAAGGATTTTCCATGGTTGAAATTTAGCAATAATCGGCTCTCCATGCACTGCATTGTCGATTGTGTGTACAGTGCCTCAAATAGAAATTTTTTTTAGATAGGGGTGTGGGTGGGTAGGGTCAATCCTATCCATTTTTTTATTATTTGATTTTGTTATATTTAGAAAGCCCCTAACATAAATTCTGGGTAAGATGCAGCAGCGACTATACTGGCTTTGATAGAGACTGATCTAGTGTACTGCTGACATGTATATATTGCAACAGCTTCTATTAAACAAACAACTGCCATGGGATGTTTTCAAGTGCAGTAATATATAAGTGAGAGAGCAAAAGGTGTTCTTTAGGTCGTTTATTACCTAGCAGTCTACAAGCCAGGTGTGTCTGTGTGAGCACTCTACAAGCCGGGTGTGTCTGTGTGAGCACTCTACAAGCCGGGTGTGTCTGTGTGAGCACTCTACAAGCCGGGTGTGTCTGCGTGAGCACTCTACAAGCCAGGTGTGTCTGTGTGAGCACTCTACAAGCAGGGTGTGTCTGTGTGAGCACTCTACAAGCAGGGTGTGTCTGTGTGAGCACTCTACAAGCCGGGTGTGTCTGTATCAGCACTCTACAAGCAGGGTGTGTCTGTGTGAGCACTCTACAAGCAGGGTGTGTCTGTGTGAGCACTCTACAAGCAGGGTGTGTCTGTATCAGCACTCTACAAGCAGGGTGTGTCTGTGTGAGCACTCTACAAGCCGGGTGTGTCTGCGTGAGCACTCTACAAGCAGGGTGTGTCTGTGTGAGCACTCTACAAGCAGGGTGTGTCTGTGTGAGCACTCTACAGGCCGAGTGTGTCTGTATCAGCACTCTACAAGCCGGGTGTGTCTGTGTGAGCACTCTACAAGCCGGGTGTGTCTGTGTGAGCACTCTACAAGCCGGGTGTGTCTGTGTGAGCACTCTACAAGTAGGGTGTGTCTGTGTGAGCACTCTACAAGCCGGGTGTGTCTGTGTGAGCACTCTACAAGCCGGGTGTGTCTGTGTGAGCACTCTACAAGCCGGGTGTGTCTGTGTGAGCACTCTACAAGCCGGGTGTGTCTGTGTGAGCACTCTACAAGCCGGGTGTGTCTGTGTGAGCACTCTACAAGCCGGGTGTGTCTGTGTGAGCACTCTACAAGCCGGGTGTGTCTGTGTGAGCACTCTACAAGCCGGGTGTGTCTGTGTGAGCACTCTACAAGCCGGGTGTGTCTGTGTGAGCACTCTACAAGTAGGGTGTGTCTGTGTGAGCACTCTACAAGCCGGGTGTGTCTGTGTGAGCACTCTACAAGCCGGGTGTGTCTGTGTGAGCACTCTACAAGCCGGGTGTGTCTGTGTGAGCACTCTACAAGCCGGGTGTGTCTGTGTGAGCACTCTACAAGCCGGGTGTGTCTGTGTGAGCACTCTACAAGCCGGGTGTGTCTGTGTGAGCACTCTACAAGCAGGGTGTGTCTGTGTGAGCACTGTGTGTATCTGGCCCTCCCTGTGCATATCATGTTTTTATTAGGTTTGGCAGTGTTTTACTTAATAATATAAAATACTTCTATTGCGCTAAAATCTTCAGGAAACCCAGGCTTGACAATGCACCAAACAAAACAAAAGGGGTTAAGCAGTTCCTAATCGATAAGCAGTTCCAGTTGGGACTTTTATAATAAGTTTGTTTTTATTTTGCAACCATAGTGGTTGAATTTTGAGATAAAAAAAATGGTGGTTGAATATTGAGATTTAAAAAATTGTATAAAACATTAAATACGATAAAATAATTAAGCATGTTTGCATATTAATAAAATAAACGGTTTGTTTGCATATTAATAAAATAAATAAAAAGTAGACGTCATTTTCACGAATTTCACTCCAGACATAGGTTAATTGAATTTCAAACCAGACATAGGTTAATTGAATTTCAAATCAGACATAGGTTAATTGATGTATAATGTGCTGTGAAAGATAAAGGTAAATAGTAAGATTAATTAGACACAAAGTCAATGAAACAGTACTGATGGTCACCAGTGTAAGAATACAGTGATCTAAGTCCATCTGTACGCTGCAGCTAAACATCTTGGGTTGGATGGGTTGCCCCTGGTGAATAAATATACAGTAGATAGTGCAGTGCATCGAATTACCTCATGCATTTCACCTTGCTGACAAATGGCAAAATTAATGCCATAAGTACCACTTCATTAATTTCAACACTTGTCTGACCTGTGTGTGAGTTGTTTACCACAAACACGGATATGTCAGCGGACAGCTACTGGGGGGGGTGTAAACTGACAGGGGTGAGGTGGCCACTTGGCTTATCTCTTGTTCTTTGTAACTGAATATAGCTGCAGTTTGACTTGGTAATAACAGGACCAGCTGAATTGTTGTGTTCCATGGACAGTTTGTGTGTATACAGAGTACCTACAGACTTCTGTATCTGCGCTCAAGTTCCAGCTTTTACCAGCAGCAGTGTGTGTGTGTGTGTGTGCATGTTTGCATGGTTCTGAGAGCACACGTGTATTATTGTCTTTGTATGTGCATGTACAATTTAACTTAATTTAATCAACTTATCTGGCGCATATGTGTGGAGCAATAAGCATTAACCAGTTCTAGCATGCACTTGGCATGTACCGGTATAGCACATATTTGGTGTGAACTAGTCTAGCACATGCCATCATCGTACTACTATGCAAGAAAGGGGATATTAATGATCTGAAGAACCAGGGTGTACATTCATCCTACATCAATATCATCAACACAATATACAACCAGGGTGTACATTCATCCTACATCAATATCATCAACACAATATATAACCAGGGTGTACACTCATCCTACATCAATATCATCAACACAATATATAACCAGGGTGTACACTCATCCTACATCAATATCATCAACACAATATATAACCAGGGTGTACACTCATCCTACATCAATATCATCAACACAATATATAACCAGGGTGTACACTCATCCTACATCAATATCATCAACACAATATATAACCAGAGTGTACACTCATCCTACATCAATATCATCAACACAATATATAACCAGGGTGTACACTCATCCTACATCAATATCATCAACACAATATATAACCAGGGTGTAAATTAATCCTACATCAGTATCATCAACACAATGTATAACCAGGGAACATCAACCGTCAGACTCCACAAAGATAGCAACAAGATCAATATAGATAGAGGGTAAGACAGGAGGACACTGTCTCATCTAAATATAGATAGAGGGTAAGACAGGAGGACACTGTCTCAACTAAATATAGATAGAGGGTAAGACAGGAGGACACTGTCTCATCTAAATATAGATAGAGGGTAAGACAGGAGGACACTGTCTCATCTAAATATAGACAGAGGGTAAGACAGGAGGACACTGTCTCACCTAAATAGTTTAATGCTGCCCTAGAAGGAATCTTCAGGTTAGACTGGGATAGAAAGGGAATCAACATAAACAGTGATCATCTGAGCCATCTGCGCTTTGCTGATGATATTGTTCTTATCACAAACAATGCAGAAGAACTAGAGGAAATGTTAAATGACCTCAACAAAGAAAGTAACAATATTGGATTAAGAATCAACATGAAAAAGACAAAAGTCATGTTCAACAGTTACACTAAAGTCAAACAAATTAAAGCTAACGATGATATTATAGAAACAACCGACAGGTATGTATATCTGCGACAACTTGTAAAAACAGATTACAACCGTTTAGAAGAAGTTAAAAGGAGACCCCAAACTGGGAGGAGTGCCTTCAGTAAATTGGATGACATTATGAAGAGTAACATGTCAATATACGTGAAACGTAGAGTCTTTGACCACTGTATACTACCGTCATGGTGCAGAGACTTGGGCAGTGAGAACAAAAATGGAACAAAAACTTAGAACAACATAAAGAAACATCAAAAGATGTATGCTAGGAATTACCAAGACAGATAGAAAAGCTAGCAAATGGATCAGAGAGCAAACTAAAATCCAGGATATCATAAAAACAAGTTAAAATCAAGAAATGGGATGAGTAGAACACCTTGCCAGAGCACCTTGCCAGAACACCTTGCCAGAACGAAGGACAACAGGTGCACAAAGATAACAGCAGAATGGGGACCAGTGACAGGTTCTCAAAGTCAGGGACAACATAAAACTAGATGGAGAGATTGTAAAGCTTGCTGCCATGACATGGATGAGAACGGCACAGGACAGAAGTAAATGGTACCAGCTTGGGGAGACCTTCGCCCTGCAGTGGGCTAACAATGGCTGAGATGATGATGGTTAGTCTAGCACATATTTAGTGTTAACCAGTCTAGCGCATAATTATTTGGTATGAACCAGTCTAGCATATATTTGGTGTGAACCAAGTCTAGCACATATTTGGTGTGAACACAATGACATTTAGCATGGATACATCTAGCATATATTTTCTCATACTGCTCTATATTTGATATGGACTGGTCTAAACATATTTGGTATGGATCACTTGCACACATTAATATTGGATCATTTTAATAAATTTGGAAATGGGCCAAAGAAATGTTAATCACTAGAAGTTATGGTTTAGTTTAATGCATCAGTCAGAAACACTTAGTTCTGGCTCTCCTGCTGATGTATCATTACTCATTACTTTGAGAAACATTCAAGGTAAATTACATGTTGACATGACCCCTCTAGTTAAGTGTCTCCAAGCTGTGTTGTCCCATGGGAAGTGTCACAAGAATCTTGCCTTCAGATCCAGGTGATGTCTTAGTCAAATAACTAAACAGGCAGTGATGCCAGTCAAAACTGTGGTGTCCAGACAATGGTGTTGTCTCTTTGAAGCCACCGGGTAATTACAGGTTGAGTAACCTGCATTCAACAAGAGCCAGCTGAGAGATGGCTGACTTAGATGGCATTGAACACTGAACAGATAAGGAAAGGAAGAGATGCTTTGTAATCTTGACAGTCTTGTTAGCATTTTGATAGTGTCATTAGTGGGCCCTACTTCCCAGTCCAACCCCCTGCGTGGTCGCCCCAGTCAGCACCAGGTGGTGTATGTACCAAGAGGGGTCCCTACCCAGTTGGAAGTCTTGCAGGTGTAGTTAACAAGCTGACATTTGCTGTCACATGTTTTGTCATATCGATACAGTTTCCATTAAAGTTCAGGTTATCATTACCGGTAGGTAAAAGTGGTTGAAAATGGTTGAAGAGTGGTTTAAAGTGGTTAGTCGCTTGACCAATGCAACACACTCTTATACAGCAGTCTGTAGTTAACATCCAGTGTCTGCAGCGAATATGCAGCTCGGCTGCCAGATTGATTCTGCTTCGTCCACATAGCGACAGTGCTAGGCCCCTGTTACATGAACTTCACTGGCTGCCCTTGGCATGCAGAGTCAGCTTCAAGGACTGGTACTTACATACAAAGCCATGCATGACGAAGCACCATGTATCTGTGTGAACTCGACCAGTGACCTTATTCATGATAGTTAAACATTATTTTACCAATAATTTTTATCACTTAAAATATTATTATAAAAATATTTTAATAAATTATTAAATTATTTATTATTAATCATACATATAGATTTGTTTATTTATTAATATTGTATTGCTATATAATTATTATGCTATATTAATTTATAATAATTGTTATTACTAGCAGCTAATATATTTATTTAGTTATTTCCTTACTTAGCAATTCTACACTATTTTACTGCTGTATTTATTTAAAACAATTCTTATTACTAGTTGTATTTTAAATACATTTATTTGTTGATTTTGCAATTCTACACTATTTTATGTATTTTAATATGTTGTAAAGCGCCACAAACAATTTTGGGTCTGGTGCTATACCAGGTCAAATATATTATAATTATTATTTTTGAAAGTGGTTGAAAACAGTTGAAAAGTGGTTGAAAACAATTGAAAAGTGGTTGAAAAGCAGTTAAAAGCAGTTGAATATTATCCAACTATTTATCAACTTATTGCACATGTGGTCAGGGTTAATGTTAGCATTAACATTTAGGTTACATTTAAGTTAAATTTAGGTTACAGGTTAAGATTACAGTGATTCTAAAGTGACACATTGTAAGGAGCCACTATTGGATATAATCTATGATGGGGTGGTTTCTGTACAAAGTACAGTAACCCATGGTGGATATCCAAGAAATTTTTTTTATTGATATTTACTACAACTGAATATTAGTTTCACATAAAATAAACTGGGTTTATTCAATATACACAATTTTAAGTATGTGTCAATCAAAGCATTATGGATGTATGAAAATCAATATCAAAGCAAAAGGAATGCAAGTGCGTTGTAACTATTTGCCAGACAGTGACTGGAAATAAAAAAAATTCGTCATTCAGACTTGGCAGGTTGCCATTTATAGGTTTACTGTTGGCATGGGATATATATAAGTGTTAATTAACCCAGCTGGCTGACTACAAAAGATAAGATCCCTTTCTCAATGTTTCTCATAATTTGCTCAACTCCATGTTAGCACATTGGTGCAGTGAAGCCGAACGTACCTAGACCAACACTGTAATGTACTTGACTGGTTGAATGTGCAGGGATCATTGGTGTTTACAGTGAAAAAGCTTCAGTAATCATACACAAACAGCACCTATTGACACATCCCATGTCCCCAGCCAACGCTGAGCCACTGCACAAAAGCTGAAGAGGTCTGACCAATTACCACAGTTCTATGAGCCCACTCAAGTCTATCTGGTGCACTTTTGAAATTCAGCTCTGTTGTTGGCCAGTGTGGTTTGTTGATTTGATGAGGGAATGATTAGAGTTGGAGGCATGCCAGTCATTAGAGCTGTATACACATGTGGGGGGCATTCCCTCAGCTCTGACCTTTTAATGACCTTTCTTTGTCAGCTGGAGCTTGACCAGAGTTTGGAACCATCATCTTCATTTGCAGTTGTGAAGTATTTACGTTGATGTTGTGTTTATATTTGTGAAAAATAAAGTTTTATGTGTGAGGAGATTTAGTCTGCTTGGCTTAGTGTCTACGTACGTTATTAAAATAATTTCTATTTCTTTTTTGCATGATGGCCATAGCGTAGATAATTGACATTAGTTGAAAATGTAATTGTTTTAACATTGTGAAATGTATATCATATTTAAAGGGGTTTATCATTTGGGAAGAGGTATGGCAGTGGGCTTTGTTGACAGAGGATCATAGTTCTTTTTTCATGCTTCCTTTATTGAGCAAGATTCATTGCACAGTACTTGTCAAGGCCATGTTTTGTTCCATTAAAGGAAACTGTTCTTGTAAATTAAGGCACTTTGTGTGATGCACTATATTTAGCCCTGTTGTGTTTTTCTAAGCTGGCTTTGATCTTCTGGTGTCTTTGTGTATCAAATTACCTCGCAATGCACACATGAACAGCTAGCCATCAATTTACTGTAGGAAAGTTTTTAATTGCAAGAAAGTCTCCGATTAAGTAGTTATTATAGAGCAGTCCGTGGGGGGTCCGTGGGGGGTCCCGTGGGGGTCTGCAGGAAGAGACAGCTGCTATTGAGATGGATGAGAAAGGAATAGGTAAAGGCTAATAAGGCCACATTCAGTTGACAAGC
>OY759262.1:61107009-61322009 GCA_963662155.1 Lamellibrachia columna
TCTTGTTTATTTGTACTACTGCACTGTAAGTGGTGGCAATAAATATAGATTCCATAAATGCAGCTACAACAGTAATGGGAAAACTGACTGTGATGTCACCCTTGCAGTGATGTCACCCTTGCAGTGATGTCACCCTTGCAGTGGTGCAGTGACCATGAATCAGCCACTGTGCCTTTGTCTCAGTACTGTCCAGCTGTCACCCTTGAAGTCCAGTCTTCTGCAGACCCTTGGCAAGTCTTAATGACATCAAGCTGTGGGAGAGAAGGGTTGTGATTAGATAATGTTCTGTGTTTTCTTTGCCTCCCTGTGGAATATGTTGTCATGTTGACTGGACCTTCACAAAGACCAAGACAGTCCCCACCGACCAGCAGTGCTGATATCAGGCTCTGGCAGACAGACCATGTTGGATCAATATTTAGTTGACATTCTTGTTTCACTTGTCGTTAGCACCAGTTGTTGTCATTCCAATTAACAGCTTGTTAGTATCCCTACTAGTCTCCCTTCATGTCTCCTAAGCTCCTCTGTTAAGTCTCTCCTATTCCTTTAATAGCTATCACCTCGTCAATGCTTCCTTTTTGGGCAAATTGTGTATCATTCTTCCAACTCCTTACTGCTCTTTCCCACACCTCCCATCTAACATCTTTCCTCTCCTGTCTAGTGTTTCCCAACTCCCCCCTGACCTCATCCCTCCTCCCATGGGTGGAGTAGAACTCACAAAGGCGGTTAATTGTTGGAAGATGGATGATGAAAACATTAGACTGACTTCTTCAGGGAAAAAACATCCCCTACTCCATTAATCCAGCTCTGGTTTCTGACTAAGACGAATGACCAGAACATTGTATCAGCTTCACAGAGGATGGATTGAGTGGCCTGGGGAGTCATGGAAATACTCTCGGGTTACCACTAAATATGTCTGTACATATCACACATGATTCACTGTAAGGTTTAATGATACCCTAGATGGATGCAGCTATTTTTATTTTCTTGAAAGTTCCAGGGTTTGACAATAAGCTTCATCTCCACTTTCCCCATGGACAGGTTCTACTCTACTTTTTTAATCTCTGTCAGGTGCAGTGTCTGGTGGCATTGTCAATCCTGGCCCCACCAGTAATCCTGTCCTTTGTTTCTGTCAGCAGCTTGATGTCATTGGCTGGTCTTTCAGGCCACTTCTTTACACTGTTAATGGACTTTATTCTTTGCCCGTCTCCAGCTTGATGTCATTGGCTGGTCTTTCAGGCCACTTCTTTACACTGTTAATGGACTTTATTCTTTGCCCATCTCCAGCTTGATGTCATTGGCTGGTCTTTCAGGCCACTTATTTACACTGTTAATGGACTTTATTCTTTGCCCGTCTCCAGCTTGATGTCATTGGCTGGTCTTTCAGGCCACTTCTTTACACTGTTAATGGACTTTATTCTTTGCCCATCTCCAGCTTGATGTCATTGGCTGGTCTTTCAGGCCACTTATTTACACTGTTAATGGACTTTATTCTTTGCCTGTCTCCAGCTTTGTGTCATTTCATCATTTTCCTTCAATTCTGTTTTTTTCCGATCTTTTTACTCATTGCATATGCTGGAAATTGTACCTGTCTGTTTCTTATCGTTTCCAGTAATTGTCTTTGATGTCTTTGTACAACCTCTTCATTTGTGATATGTCGTGTCAAAGGAATGTTTTTTATTCTCCCTAGGAATCATGATTCTGCTCCGTAGCCTTATCTATTTTCTGGGTTTCTCTTCCATGTTACAATATAGACCAGGCATAGCACTTGAGGTCACTTATCCTTTGTTAGTACATTGTATATATCTTTGTAAAATAAATACACAGTAGATACATTATAATATATGTGCATATATGTGTTGTGTATATGTGACATGTGTAGAATGTGTGATACTGATAATCCAGTGTAATACCTTTTTTCGAAGAAAATGTGTATTCCAGGAGCTTGTAAATATGTTCTATGACCCTTAACCCTGACCCTGCTTCTTGTGATGACATATCCTCTGTGACCCTCTTATCAATGTTTGCATAGGTTACTTGGTCGGGATAATTGACTTTGTTTTTATCAAAAGCAAGATCTTAAATTTGACATGACTATTAATGGCTGCATTTATCATTTTAATTTTATTTATGTCAATTTTATTTCTCGCTCATGATAAGGATGGTGTACATATCACAATGGGTGACAAAGGGCATTGTTTAACACGCTGTTGATGTTGTTAATGTGTTTAAAGTATTTTTACAAGCACATTTGTGACACATAAATTTACCCATTACATCACTCTCTGCTGCCAAGAAACACAGCTTTGTCTTTAGAAATGGAAAGGAAATGTGTGAAATAAACATGCTATATTATATTATTATTTTGTTTGTTTTAAGGGATCAGTAAAACAGCCGAAGTACAGCTGAAACACCCAAAGGAAGTATCGGGGATCGCTGAGAGAGTCAATCTCACATTGAAATGTCACGCAGAGGGAAATCCAGAGCCACATTTTGAATGGTACAAGAACAAAATAAGGTGAGAACTGATGTCATTAGCATCGGGTCTGTTTCTTCCTGTTTGTTGACGTTTTGTATGGGTATAATATATTGTAGTCTTTAGTGTCAAGGTATAATGACTGCTCACAGCAGTTCAAACAAATAAAACAGTATCTGAGCAAACGTCACAGGTTACAAAGACACACAGAAGGTTTACTTTGTCTGATTCAGGATGTGTGTGGAGTCTTGCTGGATCTGATCCAGGATGTAAATTGTCTCTTGTGTTTTTAAGTCCATGAAAAGGTCTTTAAAACGAGAACTTTTAAAGAAAAGTCTTAAAAAGGTCTTATATTTGATTTCACCAAACTATGCCTAGGCCATTGTTCTACAAAAGTAGAGTGGACTGCATGTTGCTGAGCGATATGCCTTAATCAAATTATACAGTTTGATTACCAAATATAAAAATGGCTTCTAGAGGGTGTTTGAATGAAATTTCTTTATTATTTTGTATTGAATTTGTCATGGAAAAAGGTCTTACATTTTAGAAGTTCTGGTCTTAAAAAATGTCCAGTGATTGAATTAATTTGTGCCGAACACTTAAGCAAATTATTTAAAAACTGAATCATAGTGAATATTGCAGGTCATACAGATTAAAAACAACATTAAAAAAAACTGAAATATCTCCCTTGGATGGATTGACGTTCCGGCTTCATGGCATGTAATACTTGACATGGAGATTACCTCTCAAGAAACTGTTGGTATTCATTCCAAGCATATTCATTCTGTAGTGACGTCGGTGTCATCAGTTTGCAAATGACATCTGAATGAGTTGGTCAGAATATATTCGGAATGAATATAAAAAATTCTTGAGATTTTCATCTCGTCAAACTAAAATATCAGCTAAAAGTAATTTTTTTTATGCAGTTAATGTAAAACCAAGAAAAAAAATATCTCCAATATGAAGTTCCTTGGCACAGTATAAGAATGTGTGTTTAGACTTTAGACGTGTGATTTAATGCTACCTACCTGCTGGCTTGTACTCAGTCCACTTTGTAGTGTGTTCACACTTGTCAGAAGCATAGATTCATTGCCCAAGTAGCATAGTAAATTACAGTAAAACCTGCTTTTATGTGTGACATCTGAAGTGTGAGATGAGTACCTCTGTGGGGAAGTCATACATTCACTGTCAGCGTTCCTGTCCAGGGTGTGCTTGGTGCTAAAATTTGTAATTGTTACTGCAATTCTTGTGATATCAGGGCTTCAATCGAGGTGAATGTCGTACATCAAGTCCATCTGTTAAATCGAACCTAAATTGTTCTCCAAGTAATTGATGTTGTTCGTAAGGCAGTTCAATCAGAAATGTTAAGCATACCTATCAAGTTGCCCTCTTTTGATAGTAGGTTTGCACCTTTTGACCCAATATCCCCTTTCTCACCCAGCTCTAAATTTCATGTTCTGTCAAATTGCCAAACTTCAGCATCTGACGATCAAAATTTCGGTGACATTTTTATATTTACCCCTTTTTATCTATAGCAAATTGATGCTTGAGGAAATTCCTGTCAGTCAGTGGTGAGCCAGCTTTCTCCTATATCTGGACCAGCTGACTGTGTCCAGTGGTCAGATTATGTCCACTTATGATTTATAAATGGCCATAATCAGACGTTCATTCAGTTCATGTAAACACTGACTTGGCCTCTCACACAACAAGGCAGGCAACCTCAGGCTGTCCTCAGTTGCTCAGTAAACCATCAACAACTGAGAGAACTGCTCAGCTGGATACTCAGTGAATCAAGAACAGCTGAGAGAACCACTCAGCCAGTTGCTCAATCAACAATAGCTGAGTGAACTTCTCAGCTAGTTGCTCAGTGAGCCAATCACTGCTGAAGGGGCTGCTCAGCTATTTGCTCAGTGAGCCAATAACTGCTGAAGGGGCTGCTCAGCTAGTTGCTCAATGAGCCAATAACTGCTGAAGGGGCTGCTCAGCTATTTGCTCAGTCACTGATGACAACTGACAGAGCTGCTCAGTAGGTTGGTTATCACAGAAGGTGCTGTGACTGTCAAGTCAACTGTCAAGTCAACTGTCAAGTCAACTGTTAAGTCAACTGTCAAGTCAACTGTCAAGTCAACTGTCAAATCAACTGTCAAGTCAACTGTCAAGTCAACTGTCAAGTCAACTGTCAAGTCAACTGTCAAGTCAACTGTCAAGTCAACTGTCAAGTCAACTGTCAAGTCAACTGTCAAGTCAACTGTCAAGTCAACTGTCAAGTCAACTGTCAAGTCAACTGTCAAGTCAACTGTCAAGTCAACTGTCAAGTCAACTGTCAAGTCAACTGTCAAGTCAACTGTCAAGTCAACTGTCAAGTCAACTGTCAAGTCAACTGTCAAGTCAACTGTCAAGTCAACTGTCAATTCAACTGTCAATTCAACTGTCAAGTCAACTGACAACACTTTACAAACACAGCTCCATTCTGGTTGTGTTGTGTTGTGTTGCGCTCTGCTGCGGTTGTTTTCTCTGCTGGAAGTTTTCTGCATTAACATTCTCTGCATTATATGGCAGGCCGATAGAGCCATAGACGCAGTAAACGTTACGTGTTGAATTATATCTCAACACGTTGAGATATCAATCAATGAGGACTCGGAGAAATTAACACATTGAATTATCAACCAATGAGGACTTGAAGAAATTAATGCGTTGAATTATCAAATAATGAGGACTTGAAGAAATTAATGCATTGAATTATATCTTAACGCGTTGAATTATCAACCAATGAGGACTCAAAGAAACTAACGCATTGAATTATCAACCAATGAGGACTCAAGGAAATTAATGCATTGAATTAAATCTCAACGCATTGATATATCAACCAATGCAAACTCAAAGAAATTAACGTGTTGAGTTATCAACCAATGTGCATAGCTAAATGAGTCCTCATTGGTTGATAATTTAATGCGTTAATTTCTTCATGTTCTTATTGGTTGATATCTCATTGGTTGATATCTCAGCGCATTGAGATATAATTCAATGCGTTAGTTTCTTTTAGTCCACATTGACTAATAATTCAATGCATTAATTTCTCTGAGTCCTCATTGATTGATATCTCAACGTGTTGAGATATAATTCAACGCGTAACATTTACTGTGTTTATGGCTCTATTGGCCTGCCATAGCATTAGCACTACAATGCTCAGTTCTGAATCACAGAACTGTGCAAACAATGGATGCTATGATTGGGTTCTATATAAAGTACACCTGTAACTGATAGCCAATTAGGCCATCCAAATATTTATCTGCTCAATACTCCATTCACACACTTGTTAAAACCAATGCATGGCATGATATTTCAATGCCATTTATCATTGCACTGGATTCAGTATCTGTTATGAAACCACAACAAACTAATCTGCTTTCATTAGGTGCAGTGATTAACACTGGGGGTCCATATTCCCACTGTCACACTTCTGTGAGTGTGATTGTAACTATAAAGCATCAGGTTACTCATTATCTCTCAACCCAGCTGTGAATGAGGTCTTGTCTAAGCACTGTTAATTGCTGTATCACAGCTGTGCAGAGACTAACCAGGGAAGCCCTAGCTTTTTTATTCCCATGTTGGTGAAATGGAATGATTTGAGCTGTTTACCTCCTAATTGTTGGTGTTGGGTTTTGTGTATTTGATACCAAAGTGAAACGAAGCAGGGTTGAAATATCATCATTGCCCACGTAAGTAGAACAGTGGGATATGTATGAAAGACCCACAATACTGTATGGTTTTTGTTGCACCTCTGGCGGTAGGGACATTTCATCTCAAGAAGATTATAAAATCAGCTGTAAAATAAGAATCTGGGACATTTTGCTAATGGGTTTTTAGCCAGCAGACATTTCTCCAATGGACACTTCCCCAATGGACACTTCCCCAATGGACACTTCCCCAATGGACACTTCCCCAATGGACATTTCATCAAAGGACTTTTTGCCAATAAATGAGGGACATTTCGCTAACTATAGTTTTTTTTATAGTTTTCACATTTATTTTATTTGTATTTTTAAGAATTATTATATTTTTTTATTGAAATTAATTTCTTAATAAGTGGTGAATGTATCAAGATGTTGGGACATTAACAGTTATAGGGAAAGGAGGGATTGGGTGGAGGGAGAGAGGGAGGGATTGGGTGGAGGGAGGGATTGGGTGGAGGGAGAGAGGGAGGGATTAGGTGGAGGGAGAGAGTGAGGGATTGGGTGGAGGGAGAGAGGGAAGGTTGGGTGGAAGGAGAGAGGGAGGGTTGGGTGGAAGGAGAGAGGGAGGGATTGGGTGGAGGGAGAGAGGGAGGGATTGGGTGGAGGGAGAGAGGGAAGGTTGGGTGGAAGGAGAGAGGGGGGGAAGCAAGAAACCTATTGATTGCTGAATGTGATGTTACAGAAATCGTAATAACAAAAACATGATGGCATGTATACTTGACAGCTGTCATTACTCTCGCATACAGTCGCTATTAAACTTGCCTCTGGGCTGACAATGTCTACAAAAAGCTGGCTGTTATATCGGCAATATGTTACGTGAAATGGAAAAATAAATGTCATGTGGTCTATTACAGTTTGACGTGACATTGCCTGGGCACTGACAGAGGGCTGTCATTAGTGATTACACACACATTCATAACAATACTAATGCAGGATTTCACGTAAGATATATTGCCCTTATTTATCATTTATGAAAGGCTATGCTTTTTACAACAAGCATTTATGTAAAATGCAATTAAGTACTCTTACATCTCAAGTGCAGTGGTGTCACAATTGACATGATCTGTAAGCACGTGGATGCCTTTTTGATGGATAACCATTTTCATACATGTATGAATATAATTTTGCTAATGATATATACAAATAATTGAGCAGTTTATCTTATTGAAGCAGCATAGAGGTAATATTTCGAATACTATCTACGTATTGCCATCTTATAAATTCTCACAGCAAGAACCGAAGCAGTACAAGAACTACTCAACATAACACCTAAGTGAACTATCAGGAAGAATAACTGGTTATTTGCAAAGTTTACAATCCAACATCATGTTGACATTGCATACCGCATGGCAAGGTCAATATTCATAAACAGATAATGACCAAACCATATTAAAACATTTAGGTTCATTAAGATGTTAAAATAGATAATATAGTTGATGCTACACAGTGCAGTGGTTGAATGTAGCATGCTTTTGCAATAACAAAACATCAGATTTGTACCTTTGACACAATATTTTCATACTTAAATGTTATTCATTGTTCGTGCGTTTTACAGATTATTTTCGAGCGACAGACTGAAGTTTCCACGGAGTCGCCTGAAGTTGACAGGTATCACAGCCGTTGACAATGGCGTCTACTCGTGCAAGGCCAAGAACACAGCTGGGCAGGTGGTCAGCATCGACAACTTTCTGCTCAATGTCCCTGGTAGGTGGCACCACTAGTTCATCACTGTTTGCTTCACAGTGATAGGTCATGAATTGTTTAGCCATTGGCGAACATGTCAATATTTTTTCGTCATGTGCGCAAAATAATGATTTGGATTCTGTCAAAACTTTTTACTTGTCATGTGACATTGTCGTGCTGTTGAATTATCATTAGATATTAGTTATAATTTTGAGGAAATGAACGTGAGAGATGCTTCCCATCATGCATCACCAACATTTGGTTGGTTCCCATGCAAGGAGTCTTTTACTTTTCAACTGTCTAAATGCTGGTAACCAACCACTAGAAATTTAAGTTTTCAACCAGCAAAATTGTTCTAGTACTAAGATAGGGCAATGTTTTTGTCATGCACTTTACTCAGCTAACATTAAACCCAGAATTTATATTGGAATCAACCCATAGAATACCCAGGGAACATTGCCTGTAAGAAAGACAGGATTTGCAGGAGTTTTGTTTGGAGGCAATCCACCATGTTCTGTTTTTCTTTCTCTATTTTTCATTTCTTGGTAAAACATTGGGCTCACGCATCTATGATGAGAGCCCAGAGTAGCTGGCATGTTCAGTGCATCATCACCAGTTTCCTGGTGCAATTAGCAGCGTTTTGTGCAACTGGGTCATTTCCGAAAAATGTGGCATGTATAGTGCAAGAGGTTGAGGGGAGACAGTGCTCCCAGATCCCATCTGTCTGAATCATGTGGCAGTTGAAGTGGAAGATCCTGCACATGGGGTAACTGTGTAGCCTGTTAGGGGGTCCCAGTCTTCTGCACTGTGCCACTGGCACAAGGATGTTCACCTTTCAGTCGAATAGAACTGGATACATGATTTATTTGTAGCAGGCTTCAAACTAGGCACAGTTATTTTTTTATTTGACTAAAACATTAATTATCCTCATCATCATCATCATCATCATCATCATCATGTTGTTGTCTGGAGGACGGGTCCCATGACAGTTGTTGTCTGGAGGACAGGTCCCATGAAAGTTGTTGTCTGGAGCATGGGTCCCATGACAGTTGTTGTCTGTAGGACGAGTCCCATGACAGTTGTTGTTTGGAGGACGGGTCCCGTGACAGTTGTTGTCTGGAGGACGGGTCCCGTGACAGTTGTTGTCTGGAGGACGGGTCCCGTGACAGTTGTTGTCTGGAGGATGGGTCCCGTGACAGTTGTTCAGTTTTTCTCCATATGTCATACCCTTTACAAGTTCAGGAATTCTCATCCCAAATTTAGACTCAAGTTGTTTAGGATGCATCATGCATGATCCCAAATGTACTTGCATAATACAATATTTTGCATTACTAACTGACATAATTGAGGTCTGAATTCGCATTTGTTTGCAAAATGTGATACCCCTGAGCTTGGATTGATAAAGTAACCAGCTCTTTCACTTCAGTCTGTCTACATTTTAGTCAGCTCCAGTAATAATAAATTCATTTTCATGAGTTATGGCTGGTTTAGACTGTGTGTTAGGGAAATGCGTTTGCACCTGGCTGAAAGGCTGGTTGTACATCATTCTCATGTGCAGAAGTAGTGGGCAGAAAAGACTAGGACTTCCACTGGTTGGAGGAATATTGATTGTAGAAGGTTCTCCGGTATGAAGCACAGTAATCGTTGCCACATCTTCACTGGATGGCAGCAGCATCGGAGATATCAGCATATTTTAGAGTCTGTAAATATTAATTAATTAATTAAATTAATGGGTGTATACCCTTAGAGGGTAGAACTGGCACCCTTAGAGGGTAGAACTGGCATAGTGAACCATATTGAACATGCGTGAAGTGTCATTTTTTTCTCGAGAAGAACACATTACACATGAAAGAGTTTCATGTTGTGTGAGGGCGTATTCCCCTGTCTCCTTCCATTCAATGTGGTCTACTGTTTCTGTTGAGAAATCTGATCAGCCCTGTTGTCAGCTGTTCACTGGTTCACACAGTTTTTATGGCCCACCCAAGTAACATCGAAAGCACAGACCAAGTGTTGCTTCCCATAGGGGAGATAGCAACAGGGATGAAGGGCGATTACCCAAACCCGCTCTTAGTGTAGAGTTCAAGCACATGGAGGATGGTTTCAGACTCAGTCAGTGCATAGACTGTTGTGGGGTAGGGTAGAGGTGGTGGGGCGATGGTGGGGTTATTTGACATGTAGCCTTAGGGGTAAAATATGGTGCAATTTGAGATGCACTGTACTAATGACTTTCTGGGAACCTGTTGGGGCAACAAGGGTATGTGTTCAACACACCCTGGAAATGGCATTAATAATTTATTTTAACCTTAGGGCATGACCCTCACTGGGGCCTTGCCTCACCGGGGCCTCACTTCACTGGGGCCTCATGTTCTGATCACAAATTTGTGTTTGAAGTTACTCAGGGTTGGCAGCATTGCACGCAGGCCAAATTGTGGATGGTTAGTAAAATAGTTATGTTAAGCAATAAGTTATATTCAGTTTCTATGCCAACCCAGGGAACATCCAAGTATCAATGCCACCCTCTAACCTTTACCTTCTTGTTATTACCCCTTCTTGTCATTGACTTTCTTCCACTAATTAACCCTCTTTTAATCCTAGTTCCTCCTCTTGTTCCTCATACTAGCTATTCTTTTCCTTCTGCCACAAACACTTGTTATTCTAGTCATCATACCCCTGTAGGGCTTGTCAGCCTCAATCCAAATAGAAACCTTACCCTGCTGTCATTCTTGGGCCTGTCAGCACCAATATACCCTGCCTCTGATAGACACCCCGAGTCTGTAGTCCTCTTGTCTTCTGGGTGGTCAAAAGTTCATGGTTCACTGGTGTAATTTAAGTTGTTGATTGTTGTAAACATGGTTTACATTATGTTTTTGGTCTGACTAGGAATACTAAGTCTTAGTCCAATTTGCAGAAATTCTTGATTGACATTGTTAGAGAACTTATATCAGTATTATATTTAGAAGTTGACATTGAAATCCTTTCCTAAACATTTCTTATGCATAAATGCAGTTGTAAGCAATACTTATATTACTCTTAATCCTTTGGTGCCACTGTCGTGCACACCTGCTAACAGACTGCTAACAGAAATCCATAAGATTGCAAACAAACCCGTAAGATTATCTATGTCTGCTGTCTGCCACACAAGCTCAGAAGTATCCCATCATGCAAACTGGGATATATTGATTGGATCTCGCCAGACTTTTGCACAGCTAATTGCACACAGCTCAGATATTTGCGACAGTCACTCTACAGATGTGTTTTAAACTGATGATCTGTTCTTTGAATGCCATTTGGCAAATTGCGGCCGTATCTCGTAATACAAAAAAGCCTTGTTCCAAATGCACAAAATCACAGGGAATGCATCCTATGTCAAATTCAGAAAATCTGTAAGATTTGTGGATGTCTTTGATGTTGTAGGCATGGATGCTGCACACCTTGATCTCAAAGCCTTCACTAAAGTCCTGCTGGGGACTGAAGGGTCTGTTGCCTTCATGCACTGTCGCTATGACAATGCGATCGCAACAGACTGGTACTTCCACGAACGCAAACTCATCAATACAACCAATGGCAGGTAGGTGTATGCACATAGTACGAGTGCTTTTACCATTGGCAGGTAAGTCTAGAAGTCCCCTTGGCAAGTAGGTGTATGCACATAGTACGAGTACTTTTACCATTGGCAGGTAAGTCTAGAAGTCCCCTTGGCAAGTAGGTGTATGCACATAGTACAAGTACTTTTACCATTGGCAGGTAAGTCTAGAAGTCCCCTTGGCAAGTAGGTGTACACACATACTACGGGTACTTTTATCATTGGCAGGTAAGTCCAGAAGTCCCCTTGGCAAGTAGGTTTACACACATACTACGGGTACTTTTATCATTGGCAGGTAAGTCTAGAAGTACCCTTGGTACTTCGATGAGACTCAGTAGACTGTCAATGAAGAGGAGCTGTGTTCAAATCTACTTGCTGCCAAGAAGACTCTCAATCCAAACCGTTGCTGTAGGAATTGTGACGATGGTACTGATAGCATTTCTAAAAATCGTGATGGCAACCCAAAATTATTCTTAACGTTAAAGCCCCTAGCAACTTGTCTCCGGAAGCAGACACTAATATTAGAAGATCAGGCAGCAATACCAGGTAAAGAGACACTTCCCCATGACAGGTTGATGACAGGCTGGTCTGCTGAATCAAGGTGAGTTTACAGGTACTCCACTTACAGTAGGGGAGATTAGAGTTAACTCTATGTTTGAGGTAGAATACACTAATGATTCATCAATTGAAACCAATGCTAAAAGTGAGTCAGGCGATTCCTCACCATGCAAAAAATTACGATTCAGTTTTAATAAAAACTACAAACTTGTCGCCCAAGCCAACCGGATTCAGTCTTCGTACGCGGAGATCCCTCCATCACTGACATGTGCTGAATCCTGCCAACCAGCAACTAGAAATTGACACACAAAAAAGCCATGTTGCACGTGTGCCATATTTGCAAGTGTACCCCTTTCTCTATTCACAAGTATCTTTTCAGGGTGCAAAACATCCTTGGAAGGTCTCAGAATCACTGCCACTTTATTTGTCTGCCATAAACCTGGAACTAATGTAGTGATGGTTACTGATCTGTCTCCAGTGGAAGGTGAACTTATCGCGTAAAACCAACATACAGTACATGGTTCATAGTTGCTTGTACTGCCACCTGGTGTACTCTTGAAGTGTCACAAGTGTTTGTCAGTTCACTACTTTGTTGATTGTTTATTCTCAGCAACAGCTTCATTCACTTCTTGTTAAATCTCGTTAAAAAGCCTGCCTGATTTTATGATTGATATGAAAATAGAGATTTGTTTATCACTGGAAGTCAGGGGAAAGCATGGACTAACGTTTTATGCAGTACTTGTGTGTGTCATGTTGTGACACACCTTTCATCAACGTTTAAGTCATGTTGTCTCCCAGGGACGTTTCTTTTTCACTTCACTTGACTAAGTCTGTCCCATGTCATCAAGTCTAAGATTGGCTCTTTTGTCCAAGATTGTCCCTGGTCCTTTTGTCTTTAAGATTTGTCATCATGTCCAACATTGTCCATGATCCTTTGTCTGTGACTGTCCCAGGTCATCAAATTCTCCCTGCTGGTCACTCGTCTGACCATTGTCCCTTCATTTGAGTGGTCATTAGAGTGGCCATTATGGGCACAAAGGACAAGACTCCTCAAATGTGTGACAGCTGGACACATGGAGTCAACCGATGACCATAATTACATTGTCCAGCAGACTGTCATCTATCATCCCTCTGTCCCCTGTCACCAGGCCCATGCACAAAGCCATAAGTCACCTAGTGGTCAGATGGTCAGAGACTGGTCAGTGAGGATAACATTGACCTGATGTGTCTATTGGCCATGTGAACCCATGTATGACCAGACACAGGCTTGTGCTCTGTGTCCTGTTGTTGAGCTGGCCAGTGTTGCCTGGGTTGTAAATCATCTTCCTCAATTATCTTGTCTTGTGGCATGTATTCCTTAGTAATTAAAAATCCATCCTCAATTGATTTTGCCCATCGCGAATTGGGTTCGTTGATGCTCAGATCTGTAGTGTGTGAATATACGCAGTTGGTTTAAGAAAAGTGTGCATACTTTGGTGGTTAAAATTATTAAAAGAATTAGACTTGCGTGAATAGCCTTGATTAGATCGCAAAAAGTGCACTGTCGCCTTTTTCCACAGTTTCAGTTCAGTCAAACCAGAATTAATTTAATAGTTTGATAGTTTCATCAAACGTAAATAACAAGTTTTCACAAATGAGCTTTGAATGAACTATTCCCTCTCAATGTACTATTCCCTCTGAATGTGCTATTACCTCTGAATGTACTATTCCTTCTCAATGTACTATTCCCTCTCAATGTATTATTCCCTGTGTTCATCTATTGTAGGGTGACCGTTTTAGCCAATGGCACTCTCGTCCTTAACCCTGTCAGACAGGAAGACAAGGGAATCTACAGATGCGATGGCATTAGTCAATCAGGACCTGACCAGACATTCACCTCGGAACTTGTCCTATCCTGTAAGTATTCTGATTTTGAATATGCGATTTTTAATAACTCATGATATGCATTACAAATAAATAAAAAGTAAAATAATGTTGGTTGGTGTGGGTGAGTAGAATGTGGTCACATACTTAATGTGGACCCTAAAAACGATGGACTACGAACTAGTGAAGCTGGCAGCGTAATGAATGTTGGTTGGAAGGAATCGTGATGGGAGTGGCGAGACAAGAGAAAGGTTATGGATGAGACACAGCTGAAGTGTGCTAGAGGAGTGGTAGATCTACTGAATCCACACAAGACTTTAAGATTAATAACACAGAATGGGGAAATGACTGAGAGGGAGGAAGTGGGGAAATGACATGGGAGTCTACAGACAAGGAAGTTGTGTCTAGAACTATTTCGAGTAGTCCCCCACATGTGGCCGATCGATTAAGTTGTACATTTGTAAATCTGTAAATGTACATGCAAAATCTTAAGTTTTACCCATAACTCTTAATGGATTTTCTAAAATTTGATGGTCTAAGGGGCATACGAGGCATTCCTTAGGATTTTGTGTATTTTGAACAAGGTTTTTTGCATTATGGGATATGGCTCGCATTTGTCAAATAGCAGCGAATAACAACTCATCTGTTCAAAATACGTCGGAAGACCAAATGTCACAAAGTTAAGTACTCCGTGTCCCCCAAGAGATTTAGTTCTTGACTTTGTTCTTCAATGAGAATTTTTCTTGACATCTTCAGTGGGAGGCCTTCATTTTTTTTAATATGACATTAGTTAGCAGAAATATTAGCCTTGCAGTGTTTTTTCATTGTTTTCCTGTTTTTGTTTTGAAACACCGCATGCTATTCTGTCTTATTCTTATTTTCATTTGTCTCGTAGACAATAAGTTTGAGTTAGCCTGCCATTTACAGATGATTCATCAACATTGCTAGAGGCCCAGGTTGGCATTGTCTAGTCTAGTCAGGCTGCTGACATTCAATCTTATGAAGCAGGTGCAAGACGCAAGCGGCATACTGAGGTCATTTAAAGTCTGTAATGGCCAGGCCTATTTACATGTAGCAATTTCAGTTGTGGTCCTAAATCTCCGGCTAATGAAGAAACCAGGAGGCAGGAGTGACGCAGTGATGTAAAAAGTTTGCCGATACCTCAGGGCTGACGTGTGATGTCAGGCGCAGCTGATAGGAGGAGCCACCAGAAATTGTCTGGCGCCAATTGATGGATCAACATTCAAAGCAGAGTTGGCATCATGGCAGAAATGTCTTCATAGTTTCCTATGAAGTCTGCTGCATTCTGCGTAGTTCTGTGTGTTTCAGGCACCATGTCCACTCTTCTCTGTTCCTGCTAGTTTCCATGAAAAAGTCACCATTTACCATAAAGAGAAACTAACTGTTAACACCAATATAATTAGATTCAGCCATCCAGAACTTGGCCACCTGGCCATTTCGGTGAAAGTGTGCTGATAATATTTGTAGTGACATGACTGTTTTTGATTAATGACAACACGGTGATTATCAAGAGTTGAAAGCCGGCTCTCAAGCTGTGAACATTTCAGTTAAAACATAGTCGCCACATCTTCATCAGTGGTGCTTAATGGCACAACTGAACCCTATGGAACTGCACGCTTCCAATCTTGGTGCAGATTGGGTCCATGCACAAAATGCATCGTTTTACACCCAAAAGTCACACTTTCGTCCCTTATAACTTGGTTCAAATGACATCCTTACCAGTATTGTTTTGTATAAATGTTGAAATATAAAGTTAAAATTCCTTTGCCATTTGATTAAACACATTGCGAATCAAGTTTGTTGATATTCAGGTTTGTAGGGCATGAATAGTTTAAGTAATATGTCAATAGTTTAAGTAATATGTCAATAGTTTAAGTAATATGTCAAAAGTTTAAGTAATATGTGCAATCAGTTGAATAAAAGAAAGACTTTTGTTAAAATCATTGAAAGAATTTACTTTGATCGTTATGTCAAGTAACTTTTCTTCAAACTTAAAGATGGTTATATAACACAAGACAGTATAAGCAGACAGACAGTGTAGATTGGATATATGAAACAGATTCATTCTCCCAAGGATCATAAATAGCACAGGTACAAATTACCTGCTGACTGTGTAGATGTAAGCAGCATAAAGTTGTTGTAACACGCAGTAGATGACTTTCAGCCAGAGGGTGTGCCACACATAGAGATGGGGTAGATTGGAGTGTGCAGGTGTACATGTAATGTAAGACTCCATAAAGCAATGAGGTCTGTGTTCACAGGTTATCTGGGACGTGCAACTTTGGATGGCAGTCTTGTTAAATAACTGGGAGTAAATGAATCAGAAGTGGAAACACATGTGCAGTTAACAGTATTTATCAAGCATGTTGTATCGGCAACTTCTTGTAAATTAAAATGGCTTGTTTATAGACCTATAGGGTGTAATTACTTGGGTATGTTTGTGGTAGTTATAAATACCCGGTGTGAGATCAATTAATGACATGCTCTCAGTGGATTTAGGTAGTTATGCTTTGTACATGTGTACCTTGTACTTTGTACATGTGTACCTTGTACTTTGTACATGTGTACCTTGTACTTTGTACATGTGTACCTTGTACATGTGTACCTTATACTTTGTACATGTGTACTTTGTACATGTGTACCTTGTACTTTGTACATGTGTACCTTGTACTTTGTACATGTGTACCTTGTACTTTGTACATGTGTACCTTGTACTTTGTACATGTGTACCTTGTACTTTGTACATGTGTACTTTGTACATGTGTACCTTGTACTTTGTACATGTGTACCTTGTACCTGTGTACCTTATACTTTGTACATGTGTACTTTGTACATGTGTACCTTGTACTTTGTACATGTGTACCTTGTACTTTGTATATGTGTACCTTGTACTTTGTACATGTGTACCTTGTACTTTGTACATGTGTACCTTGTACTTTGTACATGTGTACCTTGTACTTTGTACATGTGTACTTTGTACATGTGTACCTTGTACTTTGTACATGTGTACTTTGTACATGTGTACCTTGTACTTTGTACATGTGTACTTTGTACATGTGTACTTTGTACATGTGTACCTTGTACTTTGTACATGTGCATCTTGCTATAATAAAATACAGCCATGTAGCAAAATATATTGAAAATTTTACTATTTCGGAATACCTTAAATAATATGTCCATAAGTAACTTGTTTTCACAGATATTACCTCATGTATTTGTGATATTGATTTTACACACCTTTTTGTATACTGGCTGTTTATTTTAAACTCTTGTCAGCAATGTGCATAAATGAAACTAAAACACAAATTGAGTGAAGATGTTCAACAGACTGGACAGTTCAAATTAGTAATATTTTTAATTATTTCATAGTCAATTTACTATTTTCTTTCCATGACGTTTCTTCGACTGTTATCAGCAATCTTCTTTAGATGACTACTGCTGTCGCCATCTAGCGGTAGTCATCTGAAGAAGATTGCTGATAGCAGTCGAAACATCACGGAAAGAAAAAGGTAAACTGAATGAAATAAGTAAAAATATTACTCATTAAAACACAAATTGTTTAATCAATTAATACAAAAATAGATGGTACGAAGACAGTGCAAATTTGATAGAGGGTGTCAATATTTCATTATGAAATCCACACCGGGGGTGTTTATATTATGAAATATTGACCCAAGGGTAAAGATTGAAGGGGTGAAAATTTCATCTCACACCAGTCAATGCTCATTTATTCAGGCATTCCTAGTTCAGCTCACAGGATATAATCAACTATAGTGTCTCTCTTTGTCAAACTGTGGCGTTCTTGCTTTGAAGCTATCCCGTCCGTCTAACAGTTCACATCAATAAATGATGTATTCATTAAATGTCAAAACAAATGTTCCATGAAAAAACATGTTTTTTAAGTCACTTTTATAGCATGATCTCTGATTTGGTGGCTTTCTTGAGGCAATGTAGTGCAATTGTTATGCACCAGGTGGCAGCTGCAGCTGGCTAGCCACATAATGAAATGAAAAGCCATGTTGATGCATGGACACTCTGTCTTCATATAGGAGACAGTGTCCTGTCAACAACTAAAGGTCAGTTGACTGGATCCTGTCATCAGAATGCCACAGCTCATGTAGAGGGCACTCTCGGTAAACTTGGAGGATAGATCCTGTCCGCAACTTGTCTTACAGCTTCTAGTTCCTGACCCCATTACTCAGTTGTGGTCTTCTTGGATTTGTAATACATCATTGGATTATATGGCAGCCAACAGACTGTGTCAACAAGCCATTTCTTGTACCAGTAGTTTCTTCAACACACCTCGTGTCGCTTTTTATGCGCCTTGGCTTTTTTATAGAACATCTCACATTTCTAGATCCACGTTTCTATTGGCTATGTTCTGTCAGAAATGTGGGATGTCTCGGTGTAAGATGCGCCTGACTTGGACATTTTGGTCACATGTGTTTTGCTTGAGTAGTATTTCACACGCCGGACGGATGCGTTGGCGTAAACTCAATAAAATCTCCTTGTTCAGTTTTCAGTAGTCGAGCTTAAATAGCAGAACCTGATACCATGTTCTGCCTTTTTTTGTTAGTGACAGTGCTTTAGACCACTTCTGTAGACAAAGCAGTTTGTTTATGTTTACATGTGTATGTAATATATGCGCACAATCCTATTAACGTAACAAACATGTGAGTTAATGTTATAATCAGAATTATTCTTACATAAATAGTAAGTTGAACAAAATGTGTTCAGTGTTTGATTTCTCACCAAGATGACATTTCATGTTCCGAACAAACAAAGTATTTCCTTTCAGACATTCTCAGTAACAAGTTATTTAACACAATGTCACTTTAGTCTAGACAAGAGAAAGCATGGAAATGACTTGTGCAAACATTGGCGCACTAAATTGGTTTCTCAATCATTTGTGACACATATAGCTTTCTGTGTGTGACTGGTTAGTATCAATGGGAAGAAGAAATAAGACTAAGTTTGAAAGTACATCCTACATTGAATACTTAGTTGTGATACAATTACAACAGCTCAAGGAGCCATCTGAATAGAGGATTATAGAAATATGTATTTTTAATCACTACATAGCAAATGGTCCCAGTGCAAAGCATGCTGGGATAGTAGTTGACCTGATGTACTTGTACATCTAGTTAATATTTTTATTCATGTTTTAGGAGCTGTGGTTATGCAGATATTTACTGTTATACCATTGTTTATCCATTGACAGAAGTCTATTTTATAGAAAATCAAATTACAAATTAAATTACTTGGTCATGTGTAAAGATACATGTATTTATCATGTGTGTCGGCCGAGTTGGGCACTGTAATGTGATGATGGAAACATGTATTTATCATGTGTGTCGGCTGAGTTGGGCATTGTAATGTGATGATGGAAACATGGCAGTTAGAGCTGCTGACTGTCAGTCGGGAAGACCAGGGGTTGTGTCCACATACTGCCATTTTGAAACTTGGGCAATATTGTTCACCCCACTTTGGTCCCTTCCACCTGGTAATGGGAGAAAGGAAATGGAAAAAACTCACAGAGCCAATGGTCCCGATCTACAAAAACCCAGATGGATGCTGCTTCATGATGAAGTAAGCGCCATGAGCACCTTGTCAAAGGCGGACACGAGTGCTGTATAAGACCACATACACATTACTATAAAAGGATCATATGTGGCAGACTATTCACGCAAAGAAAAACAGACCTAAACTGAACCAAGTTGTTAGTCAGACTAACTAGAACTGTGAGTACAGCTGCAAGCAAGTGTCACATCAAACTTCACTTAATCTGCGAGCGAGATGGCAAACAATTTGCAGAGGGATTACAACAGCCTCTCTGATATTGATTACTTTGATTGTTGACTGCAGACCCTCCTATCGTCTACAGCAGGTCATTTTTCCTGTTCATTATGACTCTGTGCAATCAGGTTTTTATCTCCTCTTTGTGAATGTTGAATCGATTCGGTGAAGTGTCAATTCAGGAGTCAATTCACTGAAAAAGGAGCTTCCTGACCACATTTGCCTCTCAAAGGTTGAGCTAGTGTATTTCTTTAGATGTTGGTATGAGTGTGTGTTGATAAAAAATATCACAACCATCATTCCAAGACTTTCCCCACATATTTAAACTTCATATTTAAACTTCATATTTAAACTTCATATTTAAACTTCATATTTAAACTTCATATTTAAACTTCATATTTAAACTTCATATTTAAACTTCATATTTAAACTTCATATTTAAACTTCATATTTAAACTTCATATTTAAACTTCATATTTAAACTTCATATTTAAACTTCATATTTAAACTTCATATTTAAACTTCATATTTAAACTTCATATTTAAACTTCATATTTAAACTTCATATTTAAACTTCATATTTAAACTTCATATTTAAACTTCATATTTAAACTTCATATTTAATCTTCCTCAATTCATTAGTGACATTGTGAATCAGTTTCATTGATGCTCCAATCTGGGGTGTGTGATTACTTAAGTAACATGTACAGTCAGAATAACAGTGTATACTCTGGTTAAAATCATCAAAACAATAGACTTTGATTGTTAGATTAGGTAACTTGAGAAAGTGTGAATAGCCTTATATGTTTAACAAGAGATTTAACAAGAGATTCAACAAGATTGTCATCTGAGGCAAAGGCCCAGATGACAAGTGGACAAGGAAGCCATTGATTTATTAAGAGTCCAACAGTTTTTTCATCTATGTGTAATGAGATATGCGGCAACCTTGTTTTTAAACATACTCACGCTGCTAGCATTTACACAATCTGTGGATAATTTATTCCATTCATTTATTGTTCTCAGTGAGAACGAATATTTCGTCATATCCAAGCTAAATGTTATATGTTATAGTATTGTTCTTTTTTCACCATATTTTGATTGGAATTGGTTAAAAATAATGTAACAGTTTGTTCAATGATTTCATCAAAAATAAGTAAAAAAAATTGTACAACGAGCAAGCATGTCATAGTGGATGTCATAGTGAATGTTGTAGTGGATGTCGTAGTGGAAGTCATAGTGGATGTCGTAGTGGATGTCATAGTGGATGTCGTAGTGCATGTCGTAGTGGATGTCGTAGTGGATGTCGTAGTGGATGTCGTAGTGGATGTCGTAGTGGATGTCGTAGTGGATGCCGTAGTGGATGCCGTTGTGGATGTCATAGTAGATGTCGTTGTGGATGTCATAGTGGATGTCGTAGTGGATGTCATAGTGGATGCCATAGTGGATGTCATAGTGGAGAGGTTAAATTTTTCATGAAATGAGTATGAAATGAAACAAGCAAAAAATCTAATTGATGAATGACCTTTAAGTCTTAGAAACACATAATATTATCTATTCTTAGGTGTTGTGACTGCTGAAGACAAATGCTGATGTCGTGACTTAGAACCACTGCGAAGTGTGAGCCACAGGCTGATCAATATTTAGATTGGTTCTCTTCTTCAAAAGAAATGTGTTTTCCGGAAGCTTCTTTGTTATTAGTGAAATGGCCCCCCAAGGCTAGTAGACTTGGCAGCAGTAGCCATAGACTTCAGCATTGGTTGAACTGATGAAGGGTGATGGAGGAGATATTCACCATCAACATTGTTGCCAACTGTTCTGTCATGTCCTCATACATTGTTGCCAACTGTTCTGTCATGTCCTCATACATTGTTACCAACTGCTGTGTGGTCCACCATTCTTTCCATAGCTTGTGTAGTTAATCATCTCATTTGTTTGTCCATCTGTCTGGCTGTCTGTCTGTCCAGTCTATCTATCCTTATGTCTGTCTGCCTGTCCATTTATCAACTTGTTCGTTTGTCCGTGTAACATGGGACGCTGTGGCACAGCAGTCAGAGCTTTGGACACTCAGTTGAGGGGTTCGTTCTACCTGGTATCTGTGTCAGGGGAAGTAAGAGATCCCACACATGGGGTAAATAAAAGATCCCACACATGGGGTGAATAAAAGATCCCACACATGGGTAAATAAAAGATCCCACACATGGGGTAAATATGTAACCTGTCATGAACTCAGTAACTCTAGTATAACAAAATATTCAGCAAGTTCAAGGTGGGGTTAACTAAAAGAAGTCTCATGGTTTGCAAATGTGCCGTTTTCCCAGTTCGTAGATATAGATATTTTTTGTGGATGCACCCACCTGCCGTCCGTCCGTCCGTCCGTCCGTCCGTCCGTCCGTCCGTCCGTCCGTCCGTCCGTCCGTCCGTCCGTCCGTCCGTCCGTCCGTCCGTCCGTCCACCCCTGTGTTACATGTTATAGAAACTTAGGCTGAGATGTTGTGGACATGCAACAGGGACAGATCATTGCGTTATTTCCTGGTTGATTAATGAATGAAGTATCAGCCTTGTTGAGATAGAGCCATCTTATGAAGATTTTGTGCACCGTGAAAAAAATATCTATATCTATGAACTGGGAAAATGGCACATTTGCAAACCGTGAGACTTGTGCTATGCACAAGTTTTAATGTCTGGTTGCTGGTTGACAGTAATTTTGCACACAGTGTGGGTCTGCCTGACATTGGTTTCAAAATTATGTGCCGTCCTCAACATAAGTGTTTCCCTTTTCTCCAGACCTGAATCCCCTGAAGGCGAGTTCGTTTGAGCCGAAGCCGCCGCGGAACCAGCCCAAGGTGGTGCCCGTGGACCAGCAGTACGAGGTGCGGTGTATCATCCCTAAAGGACTGCCCGCCCCAGCACTGCGGTAAGTAGTTCTGGGGGTTTATATGTAGCTGTGAGGTAGAGTACGAGGTGCAGTGTATCATCCCTAAAGGACTGCCCACCCCAGCACTGCGGTAAGTAGTTCTGAGGGTTTATATGTAGCTGTGAGATAAAGTACGAGGTGCAGTGTATCATCCCTAAAGGACTGCCCACCCCAGCACTGCGGTAAGTAGTTCTGAGGGTTTATATGTAGCTGTGAGATAAAGTACGAGGTGCAGTGTATCATCCCTAAAGGACTGCCCACCCCAGCACTGCGGTAAGTAGTTCTGAGGGTTTATATGTAGCTGTGAGGTAGAGTACGAGGTGCAGTGTATCATCCCTAAAGGACTGCCCACCCCAGCACTGCGGTAAGTAGTTCTGAGGGTTTATATGTAGCTGTGAGGTAAAGTACAAGGTGCAGTGTATCATCCCTAAAGGACTGCCCACCCCAGCACTGCGGTAAGTAGTTCTGAGGGTTTATATGTAGCTGTGAGATAAAGTACGAGGTGCAGTGTATCATCCCTAAAGGACTGCCCACCCCAGCACTGCGGTAAGTAGTTCTGAGGGTTTATATGTAGCTGTGAGGTAGAGTACGAGGTGCAGTGTATCATCCCTAAAGGACTGCCCACCCCAGCACTGCGGTAAGTAGTTCTGAGGGTTTATATGTAGCTGTGAGGTAAAGTACGAGGTGCAGTGTATCATCCCTAAAGGACTGCCCACCCCAGTACTGCGGTTAGTAGTTCTGGGGTTTTATATGTAGCTGTGAGGTAGAGTACGAGGTGCAGTGTATCATCCCTAAAGGACTACCCGCCCCAGCACTGGGGTAAGTAGTTCTTGGGGTTTATATGTAGCTGTGAGGTAGAGTACGAGGTGCAGTGTATCATCCCTAAAGGACTGCCCGCCCCAGCACTGGGGTAAGTAGTTCTGGGGGTTTATATGTAGCTGTGAGGTAGAGTACGAGGTGCAGTGTATCATCCCTAAAGGACTGCCTGCCCCAGCACTGGGGTAAGTAGTTCTGGGGGTTTATATGTAGCTGTGAGGTAGAGTACGAGGTGCAGTGTATCATCCCTAAAGGACTGCCCGCCCCAGCACTGCGGTAAGTAGTTCTGGGGGTTTATATGTAGCTGTGAGGTAGAGTACGAGGTGCAGTGTATTATGCCTAAAGGAATGCCCACCCCAGCACTGCGGTAAGTAGTTCTGAGGGTTTATATGTAGCTGTGAGGTAGAGTACGAGGTGCAGTGTATTATGCCTAAAGGACTGCCCACCCCAGCACTGGGGTAAGTAGTTCTGGGGGTTTATATGTAGCTGTGAGGTAGAGTACGAGGTGCAGTGTATCATCCCTAAAGGACTGCCCACCCCAACACTGGGGTAAGTAGTTCTGGGGGTTTATATGTAGCTGTGAGGTAGAGTACGAGGTGCAGTGTATCATCCCTAAAGGACTGCCCGCCCCAGCACTGCGGTAAGTAGTTCTGGGGGTTTATATGTAGCTGTGAGGTAGAGTACGAGGTGCAGTGTATCATCCCTAAAGGACTGCCCGCCCCAACACTGGGGTAAGTAGTTCTGGGGGTTTATATGTAGCTGTGAGGTAGAGTACGAGGTGCAGTGTATCATCCCTAAAGGACTGCCCACCCCAGCACTGCGGTAAGTAGTTCTGAGGGTTTATATGTAGCTGTGAGGTAAAGTACAAGGTGCAGTGTATCATCCCTAAAGGACTGCCCACCCCAGCACTGCGGTAAGTAGTTCTGAGGGTTTATATGTAGCTGTGAGGTAAAGTACGAGGTGCAGTGTATCATCCCTAAAGGACTGCCCGCCCCAGCACTGCGGTAAGTAGTTCTGGGGGTTTATATGTAGCTGTGAGGTAAAGTACGAGGTGCAGTGTATCATCCCTAAAGGACTGCCCGCCCCAGCACTGCGGTAAGTAGTTCTGGGGGTTTATATGTAGCTGTGAGGTAGAGTACGAGGTGCAGTGTATCATCCCTAAAGGACTGCCCACCCCAGCACTGCGGTAAGTAGTTCTGGGGGTTTATATGTAGCTGTGAGGTAGAGTACGAGGTGCAGTGTATCATCCCTAAAGGACTGCCCGCCCCAGCACTGCGGTAAGTAGTTCTGGGGGTTTATATGTAGCTGTGAGGTAGAGTACGAGGTGCAGTGTATCATCCCTAAAGGACTGCCCGCCCTAGCACTGGGGTAAGTAGTTCTGGGGGTTTATATGTAGCTGAGAGGTAGAGTACGAGGTGCAGTGTATCATCCCTAAAGGACTGCCCACCCCAGCACTGGGGTAAGTAGTTCTGGGGGTTTATATGTAGCTGTGAGGTAGAGTACGAGGTGCAGTGTATCATCCCTAAAGGACTGCCCACCCCAGCACTGCGGTAAGTAGTTCTGGGGGTTTATATGTAGCTGTGAGGTAGACTGCTGAGTTTGCCTGTAACTTGGTGGTAATTTTTCTCAAATCTCTATAACTCCCACAGGGGGCTTTGTAAATAGAAAATCCAAAAACATTTGGATGTGGGTGCGGGAGGTGAAGGGTCCACTGATTATTTAGTATTTTCCAAGTTAGGGGCTTTGTAAAAAAATTCAAATTATAAAAAAAATTGGGTATGGGTGAAGGGTTCACATGGATAAAAAAATTATAAGGTATATTTTTTACAATACTTATATTTTACAACAATCGGCATTCCATTCACTGCATTAGCAATGCGTATACAGTGCATCCAATTTTCCATTTTGTTGTTTTTGGATGGGGTGTTGGTGGATGGAGTAAATCCTATCCAATTGTTTGGAAAATTTGAATTTTTATATTTACAAATCCCCTTACAGTGACCACACTAGCTCCTGAACGAAGTATTAACATATCAAACTAAGCTGACAACATAGCCATACATTACCAGCCAACATAGCGTCTGCAACACAAACCAGCAGACGTAGCCACATGTTGCAGACAGGAGATGTCTGGAGACGGTGCAGTAATATGCAAACTAGATTCTAAAAATTGTTTCCTTAGGCATCAAACGTCAGCTATAATTAATGAAAGCTTTATTAAGTTGCACTGAGGTGGATTAACTGGGGATCATCCGTGTATCATCCCAGCTTTAATCCAGCACAATATCAGCAAAATCCCTTGTGTAAATCTACATAATTAGTCATCTTCATGATTTATTCCTCGGCCTGAAGCAGTTGGTTTTTACACCATGCAGTGTTCGGGGAACTTCGTGTGTGCAACATTCCGTGCTTACAGATGAATATTTGTACATCAACAACATGACATGCCTCGCAGCCATACATTATCTACTGCCAATGCTTCATTAAGTGTGCATGCGTTTTGCATTATTTTATCTGAAAACCTGAATGCCATACTAATGAAAGTGTCCCAAACTTGCCACGTCATCGTCATCGGAAACCTCATGTTTTACACAATTTGCATGCAGTTTTTATCTTCAAATATGTTGATAAGCTAAAAAGTAACTTTGATAAATTGGTAAAAAAGGTAAATTGGAATTAATTTAAGCTAGTAGGTAGTTTTAGTTGCTTTTTATGCATCTGGAATCAGTCTTCTTATGAACATATTTGATGAATAAACTGCTAAACTGAAGCTGAATTCAGATGTGGCAAAAGAAGTTGCAAACAACTGCATGATACAGCCGTGGCTAAATATTACAGTTGTATATATTTATATATATGGTTAGTTTTAATACAGTTTATTTGCATTTACTGTGTGTTATGTTTCATATTTTTATTTTATTTTTATAAAGCGCATCGAGGTTTAGAAGAAACTGTACTATATAAAAATATATTGATAAGTATTATACAGCCTGTATGTGTGTTTTGGTGTCTCAGTTAATTGGTATCTTGATCAAGTGGTATCCAGTTGGGTTGTCATCAAAGTTTGCCAATTTTTTGGAAGTATTTGTCTTGGATGAGAAATAAAAACCGCACCTTCCACCTGGTGTCTATGAGGAAGTGAGTGATTCCACGTAGGGGGTGGACCCACATAGGGGGTGGACCCACATAGGGGGTGGAACCTAAGCTATTGTAGTCACCGCCACACCTAATGATACATCAGAGTAACATTCTTTACCTGTTACAGTGCCACAGGTAGTATAGTTAGCAAATGTTACACCTGTTACCTGAGTGGCAGTCTCTGCCGCAGGTGGGCTCTTTGATCTCACTTGATTGATGGCTTCCTCTAGTCACAGAGGCTTAACATTGCATAATCTGCCTTAATCACTGTTTGTGTGCGTGCATGCATTTGTGCGTGCGTGCATGGATACATGCATGCATGTGTGTTGGGGGGCCATTTTGATCAGTGTCATTACATGATGGGTGATTAGTGTCAGTGACTGATGACTGGTAAATATGTGCATTGTTACAGTTATTTTTTGCCTGATTGATAAACGGCCGTTTTCTTGTTCTGACTTAAACAACATCAAAATACATTCTTTGGTGCAGAAAAACTTTTTGAACACAGAATTGAGTCCGACACACCCCTGCCCACCTTACTGGCCCTCAGGCGGCAATCAACTATTATGTTTTTAAACAAGCCATCATTTACACAGCCAGCTTGTAATTTGTACCTGTTTTATTTATGATCCCCCTGGGAGAAGGAATCTGTTTATTATATGCAGTGTACCTTGTCTGTCTACTTGTACTGCCTTGTGATTGTAGAAACACTGTTTGATGTGTCTTTATCCTTGGTGCAGGTGGGAAGATCCGAGGGGAGTGGTGGTGTCGGATGGGGAAAGGGTGTCAGCCAGCGAGGGACTGCTCCGGATCAGAGGGGCGCAACCCTCCGACTCGGGCAACTACACGTGTGTGGTACACAACCTGGCAGGGGAACAGCGCAGGGCAGTCTGGCTCGTCGTGTCAGGTGGGTCCAACCTAGTTGGTCAGTATGGGTGCATGTTTCTCTCGTATGACATATACCTTTCGATTGTGTTTGCACCACCCAGACACCCAGGCACCCACCCACATCCAGTGTTTTGTGGATTATTAAATTTTTTATATTTAAGAAGCTTCTTTTTGCCTTTGGTTACAGACTTACCCATATGGACCTGTGCTATATGTGATCACAATTTTGCACTGATCTGAATGTCCCAGGAGGCCATTCAACTGGTGCTGTTTTTATTGCGTGGACCAACAGTAAGAATTGTGGAGAGTTAATGCAAGAGTCACTTATGTATTCGACACTGGTCCAGCTACAAGGGACATGATTCTCCGGAGAATGAGCCCGAAAAATAGTTCCTTGGATCTGGTTATAAACACTGCAGGTTACTGCTACTACTAGAAAGACATGGATCGTTAAATGGCATCAACATAATTTCTAGGCATATGTGCTAGCATGAGGTTCACTGTTGTAGTACCCCCCACCATCTCAGAGCCCCCCCAGAGCACCCGGGTGGAGGAAGAGGGGACCGCGGAGTTCAGATGTAAGGTTCAAGGAACCCTCTACCCTGTGTCTATGGTTACCTGGAGCAAGGACGACATCCCCCTTGCTGTGAGTAGTGGCATGGAGTGATCTGTGTGATCACATAGCCTGAGACTGTTAAGTAGTATGTGATCACACCACTCAAGCTGTTAAGCAGACTGTTTGATCACAGTACCAAAGCTGTGTTAAGAAGTATGTGATTTACCCATCCCAGACTGTGTTAATTAGTATGTGATTTTGCCATGCTGACTATTAAGCAATGTGTGAGATTATGGACACATACGTAGGACTGTGTTAAGCAGTGTGTGATCACACCAGTCAAGACTGTGTTAAGTAGTCTTTCACATTACACTACACATGAAACAGTCCGTGATCACACCACCTGAGGCTGTTAAGTAATATGTTAAGCAGCCTGTGTGATCATCACGAGATGATGTGTATGTGTTGTGCTTTCAGCTGTCGCTGTCGAGGTTTGTGACAGACCAGCGCCAGGGGACTCTGAAGATCTACAAGGTGCGTCTATCTGACGAGGGCAACTACGCCTGTGTGGTGAACACGACTGGACATCCGCCAGTCGTTTCCACCAATGCTCATCTCTACATCAAAAGTGAGTGCTTCTCAGTAGTGTCGCACACAGTGCTCATGCACTGTCATGTGTCTCAGATGATCAACGTATGGTCTCTTACAGTAACACTAATACTAATGATGCCATCTTATGTAGTGTCAGTATCCGTCTAGATAAGGGGCATGTGATACTTACACCATCATCAGAACAAGTGCAACCCATTTCCATGTGTGGGGTATTTTACTTCCCCTCGCATAGACACTAGGTAGATGGGACCAACGGCTTTTAGTGTCTCTTCCAAAAGACACAGGCAACGTGGGGTGAATGAAATTGCCCAAGTTTCGGAACAGCGGTAGGTGGACTCCCTGGGCCTCTCAATTAACAGTCTGGGGCTCAAATTGCCGAGTTACTGCACCCCAGGTTGTCTAACACCACAATTGGTCTTTTTCCGCAACCACACTAAAGATGGACCCGTACCACTGTGAGGTCCTCATGAGGTCCTCATGCTACTGTTGCACTTCTGCTTCAGTTGGATCCGTGCCACATCTGGACTAATGCTATCGCATTTCCCCACTTGTTATATATCCCAGTAGGTCGTTTGACTGGTGCTACTATTACTACCTGGGCCAACCGTAAGAATTGTGGAGAATTAATGCAGGACTCACTTATGTATTCAACCCTGGCCCTTACAGTCAAATGATTCCCCAGAGATTGAGCTGAACTAATAATTCCTCATCTGTGGTTACTGCTGCTGCTGGAAGATCTTTCAATGGCATTGGCATCTTGCCAGGCATATGTGCCTTTCATAGAATGTTCCTTTTATGGCTCTGATGCTGCATGGAGAGAACAGATGCATTCATTTGCAGCCATAAACTTGTTATCTTGGTCATACAATAAACATCAGGAATGTCATTATGAAAATAACATTTGAATGGGATGGCCTTAATTGTCACCAGGCAGGCTGATATTGCCAACATATTAAATAGGATGGCCTCATAACTAAACATACTAATATTACCTGCATATTATGTATATGGGATGACCTTATAACAACAAAGGGACAGAGGGAATAATCCAGGCATATAACAGGGGAGATAATCCAGGTAAATAACAGTGGAGAAATCCAGCCAAATAACAGTGTGGATAATCCAGGCAAATAACAGCAGGATAATCCAAGCAAATAAAAGCAGGGAGAATCCAGACAAATAACAGCAGAGATAATCCAGGGAAACAAAAGTGGGGATAATCCAGACAACTAACAGTGGGGATAATCCAGGCAAATAACAGCGGAGATAATCCAGGCAAATAACAGCAGGGATAATCCAGGCAAATAACAGTGGAGATAATTCAGGCAAATAAAAGCAGGGATAATCCAGGCAAATAACAGTGGGGTAATCCAGACAAATAATTAACGAATAATACACTGTTAGTTGATGTCACGAGAGTGTTACCAGCCAGATAACATCACGAGTGCCGGGCCAGTTTCACAAAGCATTTGTACCATACAAAGGAACTGATGCAGATATTTGATTGCAGATTACGTAAATCAGAACAATAACTGAAAACACACAATGCATTCGAACAGTCGTATGCCAACGTGCGTAGTTGGTCACGTTCGAAATTATTCAAATGTTAGCTGGATTCCAATCAGGTAGTCTTATTACAGTGATATATCCATCCAGATAATGCATGGTTGTCTCGTTCTGAGAATCCTATGTTAAACATATGATTGTGAACATTGAGTGGATATCGGCATGGCTAGTCGTTGTATAACAGAGTGGATAATCCAGACAGATAACAGTGGGGATAATCCAGACAGATAATAGCAAGGGTAATCTAGACAAATAACTGCGGGAATAATCCATGCAAATAACAGTGGGGATAAACCAGGATATTTAAAAGAACAGGACTGCTATTGTCTATAAACCGAAGGGACATAGGTGTAGCAGGTCAAGTGAACCGCTAATTGTCAATATGTCACCTTCCATGTCACATGTCAATTACAGAGAAACTCAAGTTTCGTCCACCACCGGTCAACAGAAAACTAGAACTCGGTTCCATCGCAAAGATCCACTGCAAGGCCGAGGGTCAGTCTGAACCGGACATCCGCTGGCTGAAGAACGGCAAGCCAGAGCTGCCGTCCCACGTGGACGACATCCAGGGAACTCTCATCTTCGATAAGGTGTCCCGCTCCGACACAGGGACGTACACTTGTGTGGCTTCTAACAGCCAGGGTGTCATCAATAAGACTATATCAGTGGAGGTGGTAGGTGAGTCGACTCTGGCCCTAAAACTCACAAATCAGGCCCTAAAACTCTAAAATCTAACCATGAGACTGTAGTTTCTGCTTTTCGCATAAGACACAGCTGATTGGCTCTAACACATAATTCATGCTTTGAAGCACATGCTGTGTGTTGCAAACTGACTTATTGTGTACATGTTGAATAATATGATGGTAAATACTTTATTGATTTTGTATAAAGCGCCAAAAAGCAATTGCTGTAAATGTGTATATATGTATTGAGTCACCAGCTTGACAAGTAATTACTTATTCCATTTCTACTGACACCATTTGTATTTTGTAAATAGGATGAATAAATTATTATTGCTGCAGTGAAACCCCAGTTCAAAGTGCGGCCACTGAACACAACAGCCTATGAAGGCTACCCAGTGATGCTGCACTGTGTAGCCATTGGGGAACCCAAACCCACGATACAGTGGGACAAGAACAGCTACTCCCGCATTGACACCCGGCGCTTCAAGGTAATCATAAAATAGCAATAATAGAACTTCTATAATGCCAAATTCAGGGACCTGAGGTCAGAGGTGCAACATCTGTGGCACAATTCCTACACTCATTATACTAACAACACCATCTAGAGCTAATGCAGGACACAGACCACTACCAGGGCAGGCTACTGGCCTGGGTGGGCTACCGGCCTGGGTGGGCTACAGGCCAGGGTGGGCTACCGGCCTGGGTGGGCTACCAGCCTGAGTGGGCTACTGGCCAATTCTTCAATTGGGGTAGTTCATGTAATATTTAAGTTTAGGTGTATAATTTAATGTTGGTCAACATTCTTTGGGTTCTCATTATGAGCAAAGGGGTCTTTGTTCATTGTTTGATTGGATATATGGACATTTTCCGTGGCAGTGTGGGATATCCTGAGATCTCTGTTTCAGATCCTCAGCAATGGCTCCCTGTACGTGTCTGAAGTCTACATGGAGGACACAGGAATGTACGGCTGCACCGCTGGCAACACAGGCGGGCTCAAGAGGACTGAGGTCTACCTACATGTCGCCAGTAAGTCTTGACATATTGCTACTTAGTGTGAGCATTTTTACTTGAAATTATTTACTTAAAAAGCGCTATTATGGTATTATATGGTATTATTATTATTATTACTTCATAGACATGCAGTTAATGCAACTAGGATGGCACTTGTGATTATAATAATAATTAACATTACTTATTCATGATAAACTTTATATTGCATTATTTTTTAAATCTGCACAATTACCTATCACTTTCATCCAAACAACCAGCATATTTGCTTTCTCTGCTCACACCTGCAAGACAGCCCAGACAGCTTCGATCATCTGATTCTAATCTCTAATCCCATTGTTAAAACAAATGACGGAACTAGAGCTTTTTCAATTGCTGCACCGACTCACTCCCTGTTAATGTTAAGTCTGTAGGAAACATAACAACATTACGCCGTAAACTAAAACCCCACCTGTGTAAACTTGCTTATCCCCCATAGCTGCCCAGCGTACCAATCCAACTGTTTACAATTGGAACTACTTATCCTCTATAGCTGCCCAGCGTACCAATCCAACTGTTTACAATTGGAACTACTTATCCTCTATAGCTGCCCAGCGTACCAATCCAACTGTTTACAATTGGAACTACTTATCCTCTATAGCTGCCCAGCGTACCAATCCAACTGTTTACAACTGGAACTACTTATCCTCTATAGCTGCCCAGCTCACCAATCCAACTGTTTACAATTGGAACTACTTATCCTCTATAGCTGCCCATCGTACCAATCCAACTGTTTACAATTGGAACTACTTATCCTCTATAGCTGCCCAGCTCACCAATCCAACTGTTTACAATTGGAACTACTTATCCTCTATAGCTGCCCATCGTACCAATCCAACTGTTTACAATTGGAACTACTTATCCTCTATAGCTGCCCAGCGTACCAATCCAACTGTTTACAATTGGAACTACTTATCCTCTATAGCTGCCCAGCGCACCAATCCAACTGTTTACAATTGGAACTACTTATCCTCTATAGCTGCCCAGCGCACCAATCCAACTGTTTACAATTGGAACTACTTATCCTCTATAGCTGCCCATCGTACCAATCCAACTGTTTACAATTGGAACTACTTATCCTCTATAGCTGCCCAGCGTACCAATCCAACTGTTTACAATTGGAACTACTTATCCTCTATAGCTGCCCAGCGCACCAATCCAACTGTTTACAACTGGAACTACTTATCCCCCATAGCTGCCCAGCGTACCAATCCAACTGTTTACAACTGGAACTACTTATCGATTAGGAACTGCTTAACCATTTTTGTTTTGGTGCGATGCTGAGCTTGGGTCTCCCGAGGATTTTAGCGCAATAGAAGTGTTTTGTATTGTATTGTATAAAATATATAAATTATGTTTGTGAGTTGTGAAACAGAAGCATACAAATACATATAGATGCATACAGATGCATACAGATGCATACAGATGCATACAGATGCATACAGATGCATACAGCAGCTCTTAAAATTAAATAACTACATGCTTTGAAAGCAAATTACGTTATCTCGTTTTCTCAAAAGAAAACGCTTATGTGAAGAGAAATATTTCCAGCTTCTGGTTGAAGAAAATAAATTGGTGTGCCTGTGCAGCTTCAAAACATCTCTAGACAACTGTAGAAATCACTGATGCGGGCGATGTACGTGCACAGCCAAAACTGGAACCTATTTTGCCAATTGAGAAGGAACATAAAATAGATGCTGTTTCATTGAAACATTAAAGAGTAAACGTATCGATGAGACACACGTCATGATCCTGCTTGTGACATGTTTCCACCGTTGTCCACCAGGTGCCGAGATGTACGGACGACTCGCACCAGGGGCTCAGCCAGCGGAGAACTTCAACATGATGCGCACTATAGTGATCGCGGTGTGCTGTGCTGTGGCCTACCTGGCAGTGGTCATTGGTCTGACCGTCTACTGCAGCATCAGACTGATACGGGCAAAGAACCTGCGTAAACAGGAAGATGACCCATGTGAGCCGCGGTCGCATAGTGAGTTCAACTGCTCCACTACTCTCATCTCAACTATAACTAACTTCTGCAAAAAGCCCAAGATATTTTTTTTTTAAATTGTAGATAGTCCCTCGCTCTGATGATGACTTGTCCGTCCCTGTTCGTGATGTCATGCTTAACAATTCTGGTCTGTTGCACCTCTGACCTCAAATTTCTTAAGACTTAGGCACTATACATATAGGAGCTTTATTAGTATGTAGATGTTGATGTAAGTGCTTTTTATTGTAAAAAGTAATAGAACTAGAGGGCAAAAAGTAGTGTTGATAAAAACCAGTGCAGATTGGATACAAGAAAGTACTTGTTCTCACAGAGGACAATAAATAAATTGAACAAATTATCTACTTATTGTGTAAATGCTAGCAGTGTGAATATGTGAAAGAAATTGACTGATATACCTGTATATGAAAATATAGGTATGGAACACATTCATATTGAAGAGTTTAGTTACCTTTTAGAATCTGTTTATGGTCGACAGAATTTGACACTGACTAAAATGGTCACAGAAACTCCGTCAAACATACATAGAGACTTTGAAATGTAACTTAATTTTCATCAGTAGGCTGTCCAGAGATGAAAAAATTTGTTGGACTCAATGCAATGGTTTCCTTGTCATCTCGAGCTGGTTGCATTGAATGACAAGTTTGTTGAATTATGTTAAAATCTGGTTAAGTTATGTTAAAATTTTCATACTCTCACCTATTGTATCTTGGTGTCCCAGGTGTGGAGAACGGAGCGGTGCCAACGGAGCGTACGGAGCTGATGGACAAGAAGGAGCGCGACTCCTCCATCATAAAGAGTGATGACACCCGCTCCCACGTCTCAGGAGTCAGCTCCCATCCCTCCCACTCCTCCCACAGTTCCCGCAGACTCGGCTATGACAAACTCTCCTTCCCCAGACACGACCTCCAGACTCTGCGCGTTCTAGGTGGGTACATGGGTCAGATGTAGGGTGACCCAATATATGACTTAGTTGGGTCTCATTATAACATCTCAATTAACTATTACAGTAGATAATTTCTGTTGCCACCATCCAGAATGTACGATTAGAGGAATTCATTTAGGATTATAATAATAATAGATTTAATTAATTTTTATATAGCACAGTTTCATTGAAGCTTCAATGCTCTTTTACATAAAAAGCATTACATAAAATTATACATAGAAAATACATATATCCTAGGACATACTGTGTTAAAACTAGTGAAATAAATTTGAAGGTAAAACTAATTAAAAATTAGCAATACTATCAATAAAGCTACACACAATTAATTGAATAAAATGTTATTGATAAGTTAAATTAAAAGGAACTTGGCAAGAATGCAAACTACTCATTATCTTCTATGTAAAATTAGTATTGTTGTGATTGTTCATAGGATTACAATTAATAAGTATCAGTGCCATTTCTCATTTTTAATGTACATAATGTTCTGCCAAATAAAGGGGTGAGGCTAGTTCATGTATCCCTTTCCACATCTCACTATCGGCAGCCTTCTTCCTTGTCTTCCTCCTCTGCTTTTTCACACCCCTCTTAATGCAGTCTCCCCATCTTAATTGTGGTCTATCCCTTTTATTGTGGCGTTGCTGTTTCATTGCCTCTGCTTTTTGGTAGTCAGCTTCTTACTGTTCTTCCTGTTGTGCTGTCCTGTAAATTTAGCATTAAAAAATCTCTTGCAGGAGTGAAAATTTACATTTTACTCAGAAAAAATCTGATTGTTTCCAGGCAAGGGTCACTACGGCGATGTGTTCCTGGCAAAAGCTCATGGGATATGTGATGGAGAGATCGAGACGCTGGTTGTAGTTAAGTCGCTGCTCACCAGGGACGAGCAGTATGTGGGCGAATTCCGGAGAGAGGTCGACATGCTGAACAAACTGAACCATGCCCACATTGTTCGACTGCTTGGTATCTGCCGGGAGATGGAGCCACAATTCCTCATCACGGAGTACTCCGAGTGGGTGAGTACTCCAGACACTTGAGTGGGCAGCAGCCATGTTTCTGTAGTTTCTATATTCACATCTAGTGAACATTGAGCGTTATAACAGCTTCTGCACTGTGTTTTTTTTACAGATTCTCATGAAGGACAATAAATGAATGGAATAAGTTTTCTACCTACTGTGTAAATGCCAGCAGTGTCGATAATGTTTACAACAGATTGATATGGATGGGCCACACACAGGTTATGACTTTTTATATTCTGGATTGCATTGTGGTTAAATCTTGTGTATCTCACAAGATGTTTCTTCTCAGCTACCGATTCCTACACTAACTTGAAGGATTTCTTGCATTGTTATTTACAGGGAGACTTGAAACAGTTCCTGTGGGCGATGCGTAAAGACAACAGTAACCGCAACATGAGTCTGCCCCCACTGACCCTTGCCCAGAAGACAACCATGTGCAGTCAGATGGCCCAGGCGCTCGAGTACCTCAGCAACCAGCACTTCGTCCACCGCGACGTGGCCACACGGAACGTTCTCCTGTCGTCACACCTGGACCTCAAACTGTCAACCCTGTGTCTGTGTCGGGACATCTACACCACCGAGTACTACCCATTCCACCAGCGCCTCATTCCCCTGCGCTGGATGCCCCCAGAGGCAGTGTTGGAGGGTGACTATTCGACCAAGAGCGACGTGTGGTCATATGGGGTGTACATGTGGGAGGTATTCACCCTCGCTGACTTGCCCTACGCCCACCAGGCAGACGACGACGTGTTGAAGGGTCTGCAGCGGTCACAAAGTATGACCTTATCGCTGCCCTCTGACTGCCCACTAGATATCGCTCAGCTCGTCCGCAGGTGTATGTCCAGCGAACCCACTGACCGGCCATCATTCACCGAGATCACCGCCACGATAGGGCAGATGACAGTCGATAGCGACGTCTGATGTGTCACCATTGACAAGATGATTAACTGTGATGTGTGAGACATCTGTCACCACTGACAAGATGACAATCAACCAAGGTATCTGCGCCCGAACTGACACAACGCTGAAGTGACTGTGGCTTCGTGTGACAGACACAGTCAACACGAGCGAGTTGGTGACATTTCTGTCAAGGTGACACTGATGCTTGTCAGTAACACTTGTAACATGACATGGTGCAGTGTCATTCAGTTGTGCATATCACACAAGTACAAGTTATCTAGTCGTCACATGATGTGCAGATGTATGACAAAGTGACCTATATGGCGTTGAAAAAGTGTCAAATGTGACATAACATGTGCACATACTGGACATGTTAGTCAGTTCATAAATGTCAAAATTGTATTACAGACGAAATGTGGTATTATTGAAGACAATCACTAGATGCGGATGTAAGTAAGGGAAAGGACCTTATCTGTAGTACATGGGGACCATGTGTAGTACATGGGGACCATGTGTGCCAACAAGGTCCCCTTGAACCATCAGTGTTTCTACTGTTGTATTGTGACAATTACATTGTGTCACTTCCCAGTGACCCTAATTTTGTTCTGCTAAGCAATCTCCGTCTCCGAGTCCTGTTAGTAATAAAAAAAATACTCAGTTACCCACAATGTTTTACTGGTAAAGCCAGGGTTCTGTAATATGTAGAAAGCTGAATCAGACAGACAAGAGTTGTTTGTTTTGTGCAAGCTGTGTACATTTTGTGTCATGGATCATGTTTTCGTTTCCTAGACACCTGGTAGAGAGGACACTGCGAGTGATTTCAAGGGCTTCTCAAGCATCTTTCTGCTATAGACACCCACATTGGTGGAAACCAAACAATTTCATACGGTGTGACTAATTCTCAAGAGGGTAAAAGATATGTGGCCACTATGTAGAGAAGTGCAGCTTGGATTCAGTGACGTGAGCTTTCACTGCTGCGATGTGTGTTGTATAAATGTCTTATTGAACTTTTCATGTGAACATGCAAGGCCTTAGATGTGTCTGCTTAAGTCAGTATTATGAAATAACACAGCAGACGTTATTCCTTGTGGACAGTGGCAATGACCACTGCGCTTGACCGATGGTGTGTACACATCGTCCATTTGTTTGTACAGCTAATGTTGTCTCTTGTGTACATAAGTCTTATATTATTGCTGTAGAGGGAATGTCGTAGAGTAAGTTCCCGGCCAGGAATATACTGCTGTGAACAATAATTTATTTATTATTAACTAGTGAAGCAAATGTATGTTATGATGAAATGTTACTATGTGACACATCAACGTCTTATACAGCTGCTGATTCGAACACATGAATGTGATGTGTTAGTTATAACGCTTCTGACATGGTGTGTATTGAACAGTGGTTAAATGATATATTTACGGATATTGATCATGATTCACATATAGCATGATGCTAGCCACCAGGAAATCACAGTTCAAATTTGCCAAGAAACCTAATGTTAATGGCGACTGTAGCATCGATGAACAAGGACACTGTTGTATGGATGAATGTTTCAGTATGAGTTGCTACGTTGTATTAGAAGCAGCTGCTATGTGTTGTGTTTAGCGAGGCTGGATGTCGATTATAAAATACCAGATTATCATTTAAATTTGAAGCAAAAAAGCGCTTTTTTGAATTTTTTATTTTCATTCATTGTTGTTAAATACTTTATACACTCTGTGTTGAATATTTATGCAGGAAGAACTTGCAAAAACCACAAAAAATGTTCTGCTTCGAAACTGTTGTTTTATAGTAGTATACTCTGTACACAGAACTGTGGTGTTTTGTAATAAACATGAACAAAACACACAACAATTTCACTCTAATATTTTATGAACATATGCATTGATAGATGACAAGGGTGCTCAATATTATTTATCAATAATTATTTCTCTCTGTAAACTCACAAGTTTGACCCAAATCAAATCATCCTCCCTGGCAGATCAACCTGCCACCAGGGGCGTCTCACTACATCAGTACCACTGTCCCCTGGCAGATCGACTTGTTAAAATGCTGATTAACCAATAATATTGCTCGCTGTGATTTATGGGGCTCACATACAGGTGCTTAACTTTAATGGACAGTGGACCCCTCCTCACTGGTTGAATGAGTAGTGAGGGGCATTTCAACACGTCGACCAAGGAAGGAAGGGGGTCGAAGTATAAATGATTCAGCGTACATCCGCACGTGGCATGGAATAAACTGACAAATCCACGGTTTAACAGATTGATCTACTAGGGGTACTCTAGTACTACTACCACCCCTGGCTAACAAGGATGACCCAAATGATACCCTGGAATCATTTGCCAATTGAGCCAACTCACGGATCGGATCTGTTAATGAAATTAAGCAGAGACTATGTACAGATGCATTTCACTTAAATATATAATAAAACTTAAAGGATATTGGTGTACAAATTTAAATGCTCTTGTATGTAATTTGCTGTTATTCTTAAACGTTTGTCCATTGCCTGCTGCAGTACTGCCAAGTTCGTATGGTGGATACAACCAAGATGGCATAGCACACAGTGGGAATAATCCATCACTTATTTCCAATGAAAGTCAAAAACAGCTGTCACATTCTGTCCATGAAAAAAATCATCCTTTCTAAATGTCATGATCTCTTGGTCTTCCGGAGGAACCCCTTCCTGCGTGCCACTCGAGGTAAGACGTCTTCCGAACAGGACTACACAGTACAATGCCTCAGAAACAGTCCTCCAAGGTGCCATGACATCACTGATCATTGGCGTTGGCTTCCTCCAACTCCTGAAGGACTCGCCGACACTTCGTCTTGAACACTTTGATAGCCTCCGTCACAAGGACATCTGGTGGCAACGCTCCTGTTGACTCTACTGAAACTGAACACAGCACTGCTTACTACAAGCTTCCACAACATCTACCCAGATGACAGAATATCCATCAGCACAAACATTATTGCCTACACAAACCTTTTATGATTATTATATTTGGAAAGTGATCTTTTATGATTATTATATTTGGAAAGTGATCTTGTTGTAACACTTACAAGTACGTCTTAGATGTTCTGCATAAATTGGTATTTAAAATTTGCATACATATGAACCTGCAAATAGCAATAATATTTATTTTATAAATTTCACCACATCCCATTACATAGAATCTGATTGTGGTAAAACAATACTTGTAATATTAAAAATAATGTATATTACTGGTAAATGTTTTTTTTAAATAATTAACAAATGTACGTAAGTATAATTATGAGCCATATAAAGGCTATTAAAATGGCAGCATGAATGATAAAATATCATTAAAAATGTATGTTAGGTTGAATATATAACAAAGCAGTAAAGTATGATAATTATAAACATCAAAAGTTAGACTAAAATGTTGCAGAAGTGGACTATGCATATGCAGCAGTACATTTTTGATGCCGTTTTCACACGCTGCTACCAAACTTGCACAAACTGACTAATATAACCATGACCCATTTAGTTGGTTATGGCTATTCCACATAAATAACACATTCTGAACATGCAGAACATCTGCGTAACGTACAGATGAAGTGGTCCCGAACCCGAGTCAGTTTGACGCAATCTTTCAGGTCTTCATGTCTGAGAACCTCGCGACTACATGTGTCCTTGCGAGCGGCAGCCACTCTCGCCCGCGGTACACCTACAGGCAGGCAACATTGCTACAGCACTGGCAACACTCAAACAGTACACCTACACAGGCAGGCAACACTGCTACAGCACTGGCAACACTCAAACAGTACACATACACAGGCAGGCAACACTGCTACAGCACTGGCAACACTCAAACAGTACACCTACACAGGCAGGCAACAATGCTACAGCACTGGCAACACTCAAACAGTACACCTACACAGGCAGGCAACACTGCTACAGCACTGGCAACACTCAAACAGTACACCTACACAGGCAGGCAACACTGCTACAGCACTGGCGACACTCAAACAGTACACCTACACAGGCAGGCAACACTGCTACAGCACTGGCAACACTCAAACAGTACACCTACACAGGCAGGCAACACTGCTACAGTACTGGCAACACTCAAACAGTACACCTACACAGGCAGCACAACACACTCAATATTCTGACAACACACACAACACAGCAACAATAACTCTTGCAACACTATATTGTAATCAGATTTCAACAATCTTATGTAGCCTGGTGCATTCTCAAAACGTCATACAGTCCCCTCCTAAAGAAAAGAAATCATCACCTCATACTAGCACAAGCTATTGAAGCATCAGCATGATACCAATAGCAGCTCAGATTTACAACCGCCTCTTGCTAAACAGAGAACCAATTCTGACATGGAATCAAAATGGCTTCCGTAACAGTTGCTCTACAACTGATCATCACATTTTCAGAATAAAATTATTGTCAGCATTACTGCTTCACAGAAAACAATACCACTCTGGTAGAACGCATTAACAACTACGTCAATGTTACAGATCAACGTGACAAAACTGAGCGGGAAGTCAGCAATATAATCCATACATAATATTAACTGACAACAGTAATTGTTCACACGTACATTCATACATTGTCATAATGTGCATGTTACAATCACTGGGTGCAATGTTACATGTTACAATCACTGGGTGCAAAATATCTGTCAGTTCACTGATACGCACCATCGATGTTGTCTACTTCTATCACCCCGGGAGCGAAGCACTGTTTCAGTTCTTCTGCAAGAGCACCCTCTACTGGCCGGGTAAGTGTGATCTCGGGAAGGAGTCGGTACGACGCTGTGGCTGAAGAATGGCGATACTGCATTTTTAGTGGTTATATGTACGTCACGAATGATGCACACTGAAAGATTGTGGGGCCTGCGATTGTAGCAACCACCTTGTGTTCACGTTACAGCCATTTATAGTTTTACTGTCTTTTATAACCATTAACAAAAATACCCTCTGGGGATAACTTGGTAGTTTGTGACTGTCAAGCTAATAAAAAAAAAAATTCAGGACCCACAACATTATCACAGAAATACCCATCTCTGCCTTGGTACGTGGTGCTGCCAGTCAATATCTTGATGGCTTCTTGGAATCCAACTCTCGAAATTATGACATAATACTGGCAGTTACAATAATGCCTACTGACAGTTTATGTAACTTGGAAAAATCATAGAAAAGGGGTAAGATTTAGCAGTCGCCCGGTCGCCAATGGCACCCAAAAATGGCTTCAAGCGACTTAAATTTTTGACTACAGTGGCCTGCATGGCGACTCAAAATATTTATGGAGCTGCAATAATTTAGATGCAGCAAAACTAAACATCTGACTGTCAAGCTAATAATATAGAAATTTTTTTTTACCCACAACATTATCACAGAAATACCCATCTCTGCCTTGGTACGTGGTGCTGCCAGTCAATATCTTGATGGCTTCTTGGAATCCAACTCTCGAAATTATGACATAATACTGGCAGTTACAATAATGCCTACTGACAGTTTATGTAACTTGGAAAAATCATAGAAAAGGGGTAATATTTAGCAGTCGCCCGGTCGCCAATGGCACCCAAAAATGGCTTCAAGCGACTTAAATTTTTGACTACAGTGGCCCGCATGGCGACTCAAAATATTTATGGAGCTGCAATAATTTAGATGCAGCAAAACTAAACATCTCAGAAGTGTTGTCCTGGCTCTATCACATTTATGTTAACTATGACTAATGTGTTTGTGACATGTTTGACATTGCAAGAAATGTTGCCTAACCATAGCCGAAGTGCTATCAATAGGGAGTATTCATTGTCTTTTTAATCAACTACATTGACTCTCAACATGTAACTGAACGGTCATTCTACACTGAAATAATAACCAGTCATGTTGTCTTGGCGCTGTGTGGTGCGCAGAGTGCTTTTGGTGAATTAATTGGGAACCTGGTTAGTTTCTCTAGGCTGGTGCTGCATGGCGCCACTTATATATACATGTATATATATCCACGTGGTGGGGCATGACATCGCTTCAGTAATATTTGGAGGTAAAATCAGGTCCTGTGAAAAAACAGCAGGTCCTGTAAACTGTTCAGTTCACAGGACCTGATGTCCGGTGATGCTAGGAGACTTTTCGATTTGACTGTTGGTGTATGATGTTACGAAAACAAAACAATCTGTCACATGTGTTCAATTGTATAGTGTATTTTATTACCCTGGTAAGTGTTATGTATTACATTGTATTGATCTTGCCTTGTCCTTGAAAATAAATGTCTAAAAACTGTTTGATTTTGATGTTTTTATTTGTTGTTGATTCTATCTTCAAAGTATTTGCTTTCTATCATCAAAGTATTGATTAGAAAGTGGGCTACCGAAGAAGCTGTCGGGCTACTTCACTTTGCAAGGTTGGTAGCCCGATTAGCTACCTTCCATGACTTGCTAAATCTCACCCCTGATGACATTGCGAACAATTGTACTTAACTCTTTGCACTTCGCACAGTGTTGCGAACAATTGTACGTAATAACTACAAAGGGTAATTCGATTGTTCACATAAACGGTAATAATGGAGTGAATTTTGAAAAAAAATAATAGTTTTATGCTTCCTTCGTGGGGTTGTAGATGAGACCAGGAAAGTTTGGCGCCCGAGATGCAAAGCCTTTATGAGTAGCATAACATATATGCATACATACATACTCAAGTTGTATTATAGAAAGATTCCAGACATTCAAATATATTTTTCTCTTAAGATATAGTAGCAAGTTATTAATAAAGCATTTTCATAACATACCTCAGGAACAACAGAAAAATGAGGGCAGCATGTAACATAATACTTTGCTTTTATCCAATCCATAAAAAGGTCATTAAAAAAATGGAATGTCAGAAGACATAAATATACAAATATTCTTATCATTTTAAATAGTACATGTAGTCATGTACACAAAATGTACAAATATTCTTATCATTTTATATAGTTAAATACATGTACACATTTTGGCATTTTAATGTACTTAAGGACTTAAATATGCACACATATATATAAATACATGTATAAAAGATACTTCAAACACTTAGATGCTAAACAAGAGGTTTACCAGTAGTCTAGTCTAGAATAAAAAGAACACAAATAGATTTACTTGCATTTAAGGAAATCATTAAAAAATTCAAGAGTAAATTTAAACATTTGGTACTATTATGATGGGTTCATAATGGACAGGCATAGAATTTTTTTACTTACCAACAGGAGAAAATTTGGCATGATCTTTTCCTATTCCTTTAACACAGTGCAATTTTATGTCGATTTCCTGTAGTAAAATAACATACGTATGTTACATGAGACAGAGCAACGACATGACAGCTACCTGGCAAGCTAGTAGCTACAGAGCAATGACATGATAGCTACTTGGCAAGCTACAGAGCAATGACATGATAGCTACTTGGCAAGCTAATGGAGGAGACTTTTTAATATATATCTGCTTTTGGATTGAACATTTGCCTTTAAGGCAATTTTTTTTTTAATACATACAGGATAATAAGTATTACATTTAAATGTTGTTTGTAGCCAATAACTTTCACAGGACTGGCAGGTTTTCGACAAAATGTAAAAATCAGTGGATTAATCCACGGATTTTGATCATGTCAAACATTTTCAACGACCCTGGTTTCAATGGTTTTTGACAATGTTATGTCAAATATATCTTATAGCCAATCAAAAAACCATCCGTAGTCTTTCACGTGTGCATTTCAAGGAGAGAACCGAGTAAGTTGCTAGTTACCTGTCCAGGCCTGAGCTTTGCTATGAGTACTTCTTCGTCAGCCGGACGAATGCCATCTTTGAACTAGAAAGCAGAAATTTCAATTATTCCACATTTAGCATAATGCCTGGAGGTGATCTCAAAATATCAATGTGTGACATTTCATGAAATTTGTTTCATGGGAGATTGGGGGGTTAGTAGCTTTTTCGTTTAACAGTGTACATCAATATATTAAAAAAACATTATTTTCCTATCACAGCTGATAAAGGCGCCGACTCTGAGTGCCTGCCGGCATTGTTGTGTTATGACGGCTGAATATGACCCATATGGGATGGTCATATGGGATGGTCATAACAAGCAGGACAAGGAATTGTTCACAGGTCAATGTCATTCAAAGTTTCATGTAGCAGGGAAGGGAAGTCAGAGGTTAAATGATATCAGTTTTGAGATCACCCCTTAGAAAAATGCAACACAAACAAATAAATAAAATTTTATAAAATGAAACAAAAGATACTCACAAGGGCTGCCTGGTTGCCCAGGGGGAGCCACTTTAGGTCATCCGTTGTTACTGCCGACAAAGAGAACATTCTTTTAATGTGCACAATTTCATCTCAACTATATCTAACATACATATTCTATCAAATGACACAATAATTATAAGTAGTTTACTCCAGTATTTATACAAGGTCAAATCTAAGCTTAACCGCCCAAAACTCTGACACATTCATTCACACAAATGTATAATTTTTAAACATAATATGCATCAAATTAATTAAAACGCAAGACATAAATAGTTTTTGATAAGTCACTCATGTCACTAACATGTGTTGAAATGAATTATATTTACAAGACCACATTCCTTAGTGTTTCACTATACATGATTACAGGATAGGTAAAGCATTAGAATATTCAAATTCACAGCATGAGTGCAGTGCATCTGAGTTTAGCATTGCAATGCGCAATGTTACAATACAATACAAAAACGTCTGTCCCGCCATAACCCTCGGAAACCTGAGCTCAGAGATCTATCAAAACCAAACGGTTGGGCAATCTCAAAATTGGTACACAATGTTAAAGTTGTCAACAGACGGAAGAATGCGCTATGGACCAAGATTAAAAGATAAGTCTTCAGATGACAACATTAATTTATTATGTTTCCTACTGACCTAACTGTCCCTACACCAACAGACGTAACTGTCCCTACACCAACAGACCTAACTGTCCCTACACCAACCGACCTGTCTCTACACCAACAGACCTAACTGTCCCTACGCCAACAGACCTAACTGTCCCTATACCAACAGACGTAACAGACCTAACTGTCCCTACACCAATAGACCTAACTGTCCCCACACCAACAGACCTAATGCTCTATACACCAACAGACCTAACTCTCTCTACACCAACAGACCTAACTCTCTCTACACCAACAGACCTAACTGTCCCTACACCAACAGACGTAAATGTCCCTACACCAACATACCTAACTGTCCCTACACCAACAGACCTAGCCGTCCCTACACCAACATACCTAACTGTCCCTACACCAATAGACCTAACTGTCCCCACACCAACAGACCTGTCTCTACACCAACAGACCTAACTGTCCCTACACCAACAGACCTAATGCTCTATACACCAACAGACCTAACTCTCTCTACACCAACAGACCTAACTCTCTCTACACCAACAGACCTAACTGTCCCTACACCAACAGACGTAAATGTCCCTACACCAACATACCTAACTGTCCCTACACCAACAGACCTAGCCGTCCCTACACCAACAGACCTAACTGTCCCTACACCAATAGACCTAACTGTCCCCACACCAACAGACCTGTCTCTACACCAACAGACCTAACTGTCCCTACACCAACAGACCTAATGCTCTATACACCAACAGACCTAACTCTCTCTACACCAACAGACCTAACTCTCTCTACACCAACAGACCTAACTGTCCCTACACCAACAGACGTAAATGTCCCTACACCAACATACCTAACTGTCCCTACACCAACAGACCTAGCCGTCCCTACACCAACAGACCTAACTGTCCCTACACCAATAGACCTAACTGTCCCCACACCAACATACCTAAATGTCCCTACACCAACAGACCTAACTGTCCCTACACCAACAGGGAGTGAATTCCAAAGAGGAACCAAAAGTAGATACATACTAGACGATAGAAGCTGTCTGGGCTATCTTGCAGGAGGGAGCAGTAAATATAAATATGTAATTTACTTAGACGAAAGTGTCTGATAGTTAATAATACAGATCATTAAACCACCTTTATGGTGAACATAGAGGACATCAGGATCAGTGGTGTCTTTTGTGGCATTCGGATTTTTCTTGCATCGCACTTTCAGTTCCAGTACAACAGTGTCTTCTGACGTCCCATCTGTGTCATCTACAACAACATTTTCACTTTCAGTACAAAGGTGTCTTCTGACGTCCAACCGTGTTGTCTACAAAACAACACTTTTACTTTCGGTACAACGGTGTCCTCTAATGTTCCATCTACAAAACAACATTTTCACTGTCAGTACAACAGTGTCCTGTGGTATCCCTTCCGTGTCATCTACAAATCAACACTTTCACTTTCAATACAACATACATTGTTGTGCTTCCATGTCATCTACAAAAAGACTACAAACCAACACTTTCACTGTCAGTGTCATTTATATCTTCCGATCATGTTGTTTTATAGCAAGACCATTTATATTACCCTGAAAATTACACATTTTTCATTACCAATAGTTGTGGAAATAATTGATAAGGGACTAGATCAGATTGGGCATCAGCACAAAACAACAATTACAAGGTCACCTTCAGACTATACAATGTGAAAGTGTGTGTGTGCATGTGTGTGAGTGCATGCGTGCATGCATGCGTGATACCTTCAGTCCTGTATTCGAACAGTCGGGGGTCGACCTTGATGGGAATGAGCCCGAGTCTGTGAGCCAGGACCTCGTCTTGGATGATGGACGTGTTGTTGTAGATGAAGACCTTGTCGATGGCCATTGTTGGCACCTGCACAAAACTCACATTTCAACATAGATGCAGACCTTTCTGTTTTTAATCTGAAAACTCTCAATGACAGCAAATTTCCTGGCTCTCATGATCTACAACACTTTCTCAAACGGTCAAAGAATGTTCAACTATAATGTTCATACTTCATTAAGGGGCCATTCAGTAAGGGGCTGTACAGTAAGGGGCCGTTCATAATCATCAACATTAACCTATTCATACAAATCATACAAAATTTAGGTCGCGTGCGAAATATGATCATCAGAGCATTATGCAGTGCTGCCCGATGAATTAACTACTATTGTTCTAAATCGTGTAACCATTCACAGCACTGCAATACAGTCAGACATCTTGGCAATTCAAAACATTGTGGAGAACAATTATCAATATGACACCAGGGAATTGTTAGAAAAACACAAAGTTGTAACATAAGTATTAAAGATAAATGTTTGTAAAGGTTACTACTGTATATCTTATACATACACCGTGCCATAACATTGACTTATTGGTGTGTTTCAATCTGAAAAATTATCAACATCTTAAGTATCAATTCTGAGAAAATGGATTTGAGAAATAATATGCATTGTACGAATAGGTAAATATTGACAATTGTGAATGGCCCTGAAGTTACAATACCATAACACCACTATTAGTATCAATAACACCACTAGTTGTATCAATAACACCACTATTAGTATTAATAACACCACTAGTAGTATCAATAACACCACTAGTTGTATCAATAACACCACTATTAGTATCAATAACACCACTAGTTGTATCAATAACACCACTATTAGTATTAATAACACCACTAGTTGTATCAATAACACCACTATTAGTATCAATAACACCACTAGTAGTATCATCGTCATGACATGTACTGTCTTGCAAGAGCACAGTCATTCAGGGTTTAGTATCCGGGTCACTGAAGATTTGAAATAGTCACACAAACATGACATTAGATACCTATATGTTTTTACCTTGCACCATTTTAGATGTTGATTTGCGAGTTCTGGGTTCAAGACCTGGACCACACTGAGTATGCCTGGTGTAGACTCCTGTCTAAGAGTTCTGGGTTCAAGACCTAGACTAGACACAGTATGCCTGGTGTAGACTCCTGGCTATCAGTTCTGGGTTCAAGACCTAGACCAGACACAGTATGCCTGGTGTAGACTCCTGGCTATCAGTTCTGGGTTCAAGACCTAGACTAGACACAGTATGCCTGGTGTAGACTCCTGGCTATCAGTTCTGGGTTCAAGACCTAGACTAGACACAGTATGCCTGGTGTAGACTCCTGGCTATCAGTTCTGGGTTCAAGACCTAGACCAGACACAGTATGCCTGGTGTAGACTCCTGGCTATCAGTTCTGGGTTCAAGACCTAGACTAGACACAGTATGCCTGGTGTAGACTCCTGGCTATCAGTTCTGGGTTCAAGACCTAGACCAGACACAGTATGCCTGGTGTAGACTCCTGGCTATCAGTTCTGGGTTCAAGACCTAGACCAGACACAGTATGCCTGGTGTAGACTCCTGGCTATCAGTTCTGGGTTCAAGACCTAGACCAGACACAGTATGCCTGGTGTAGACTCCTGGCTATCAGTTCTGGGTTCAAGACCTAGACCAGACACAGTATGCCTGGTGTAGACTCCTGGCTATCAGTTCTGGGTTCAAGACCTAGACCAGACACAGTATGCCTGGTGTAGACTCCTGGCTATCAGTTCTGGGTTCAAGACCTAGACTAGACACAGTATGCCTGGTGTAGACTCCTGGCTATCAGTTCTGGGTTCAAGACCTAGACCAGACACAGTATGCCTGGTGTAGACTCCTGGCTATCAGTTCTGGGTTCAAGACCTAGACTAGACACAGTATGCCTGGTGTAGACTCCTGGCTATCAGTTCTGGGTTCAAGACCTAGACCAGACACAGTATGCCTGGTGTAGACTCCTGGCTATCAGTTCTGGGTTCAAGACCTAGACTAGACACAGTATGCCTGGAGTAGACTCCTGGCTATCAGTTCTGGGTTCAAGACCTAGACTAGACACAGTATGCCTGGTGTAGACTCCTGGCTATCAGTTCTGGGTTCAAGACCTAGACCAGACACAGTATGCCTGGTGTAGACTCCTGGCTATCAACATTGAGGACTGTATATCCCTCAGTGCTTGGACGATCATCTGAAGTGATGAGCAATTAATGAGAAGGTGAGTTATTCGAAATATTAAAAAGGAGCTTTGTGACAAACCTCAGAATCCTGCGGAAGGCATTAGCAATGGCACAGTCAATTCCAACCATGTCAAACTCAAGTTCCCGGTCTGTCAGTTGTACTATGTCAATGCGGAATCTCTGTAAAAAAAAATGTTTCAAGGTAATGAATCCAATATCTGATTTTTTATGCAAAAAATATGGTAATGTATCACACTGTCTAAAATTAGCAAAAAAATTAAATGACCCACATTTTTTTTAACTGGCTCAGTTCTATTTTGAACCAGCCTAGGTAAATTTGAACTGGCCCCACAAAAATATATAAATAATATGTATATGTATATGGGAGGGAGGGAGGGAGGGAGGGAGGGAGGGAGGGAGGGAGGGAGGGAGGGAGGGAGGGAGGGAGGGAGGGAGGGAGGGAGGGAGGGAGGGAGGGAGGGAGGGAGGGAGGGAGGGAGGGAGGGAGGGAGGGAGGGAGGGAGGGAGGGAGGGAGGGAGGGAGGGAGGGAGGGAGGGAGGGAGGGAGGGAGGGAGGGAGGGAGGGAGGGAGGGAGGGAGGGAGGGAGGGAGGGAGGGAGGGAGGGAGGGAGGGAGGGAGGGAGGGAGGGAGGGAGGGAGGGAGGGAGGGAGGGAGGGAGGGAGGGAGGGAGGGAGGGAGGGAGGGAGGGAGGGAGGGAGGGAGGGAGGGAGGGAGGGAGGGAGGGAGGGAGGGAGGGAGGGAGGGAGGGAGGGAGGGAGGGAGGGAGGGAGGGAGGGAGGGAGGGAGGGAGGGAGGGAGGGAGGGAGGGAGGGAGGGAGGGAGGGAGGGAGGGAGGGAGGGAGGGAGGGAGGGAGGGAGGGAGGGAGGGAGGGAGGGAGGGAGGGAGGGAGGGAGGGAGGGAGGGAGGGAGGGAGGGAGGGAGGGAGGGAGGGAGGGAGGGAGGGAGGGAGGGAGGGAGGGAGGGAGGGAGGGAGGGAGGGAGGGAGGGAGGGAGGGAGGGAGGGAGGGAGGGAGGGAGGGAGGGAGGGAGGGAGGGAGGGAGGGAGGGAGGGAGGGAGGGAGGGAGGGAGGGAGGGAGGGAGGGAGGGAGGGAGGGAGGGAGGGAGGGAGGGAGGGAGGGAGGGAGGGAGGGAGGGAGGGAGGGAGGGAGGGAGGGAGGGAGGGAGGGAGGGAGGGAGGGAGGGAGGGAGGGAGGGAGGGAGGGAGGGAGGGAGGGAGGGAGGGAGGGAGGGAGGGAGGGAGGGAGGGAGGGAGGGAGGGAGGGAGGGAGGGAGGGAGGGAGGGAGGGAGGGAGGGAGGGAGGGAGGGAGGGAGGGAGGGAGGGAGGGAGGGAGGGAGGGAGGGAGGGAGGGAGGGAGGGAGGGATGTTAGCCAGTGCTAATTGAGAATAAAAGTGGAATATATATGAATTGTCTGGGCAGTGTATGCAAAAAACAAATATTACAGATTTTATAATTGTTACTAATATTACTTATGTGACCATTTCCAATATGTAACATTACATCTCGCAGCCGCTCACATACATTCAGAATGGTTGCGTGCATGCATGTGTGTGTGCTTGAATGTCCTTAGGGAAAGTTTTGGAGTGGTACAAATTTGATCCTGCATAAAGCCCTAGCTTAAGCAAGAATCATATTTCCTGCTGTAAATGTTACCTTTTCAAACTTAGCTTGATTCCAAGAGTCATCGTAGCCTGTGTAGGAGCCTGGGAAGTCTGTCGTATGTCCCTAAAACAAACTCACATTTACACTTTGAACTCCCACAATTCATTGCGAATCAGGTTCGTCAAATGAGGAATTTCATATTTACTATATAAAAATATGTCAACAAATTGGGTCACTAGTATCACCTAGGAGCAGAGACTGGTTCTAATCTAACTTCTGTAATGCCACTGTGCCTGCCCTGTGCCAGCTGTGGCACTGTCATTGCTTTTTTTTATCACATCACATGGATTTGTTATTGGCAGTTAGTCCAAGGTTTGCAGTGCCAGGGCAGTGGTCAAAAGCGCATCGTGGGTCCAACATTGTGCGAAAATCCAACTGGATTTTAGTGCTGAGCGATCGACCAACATTGGTTAAAGGCATCTAACATAAAGACAACATTAGCAAACTTGACACTGACAGATGATTGAACACACACATTATCGCTCACATACTTTTATAACGTTAGGATTTCAACCAGATATTTTAATCATGACAGTTCGATTATGTTTAGTAGCCAGTTATATGCTAAACATTCACACAGTAAAAGCACAATTTCTCATGCAGCATACATTTGTTACTTCGAATTCTCCCAGTCGGACCCGAGTACGAATTTCCTCGATGTTCGCCATGTCCAGCGTGCTTCCGGTGCTATGTGCGAATGGGTGGTACGCATTTTCACTGAAAACGTAGGGCGCACTGCTTGGAATCTACAAATAATATTTGGTGTAACTATATATATATATATATATATATATATATATATATATATATATATATATATATATATATATATATATATATATATATATATATATATATATATATATATATATATATATATATATAATATAAATAAAATCAGGTGCTCACCTCCCATGCGGTAAATAGTATCTCATACAGTAAAATAAAATAGTATTATAATATATATATATATATATATTATAATATATATATATATATATTATTATTATTATATATTATAATACTATTTTATTTGACTGTAGTATCTCGTACAGTCAAGTAAAATAGTATTATAATATATATATATATATATATATATATATATATATATATATATATATATATATATATATATATATATATATATATATATCAAATCAGGGGCTCACCTCCCATGCAGTAAATAGTATATCGTACAGTCAAATAAAATAGTGTTATAATATATATATATATATATATATATATTATAACACTATTTATAATAGTGTTATAATATATATATATATTATAACACTATTTTATTTGACTGTACGAGATACTATTTACTGCATGGGAGGTGAGCCCCTGATTTGATTTGGTGCGCCCTGCTGATATCTGATGCAGTGGTCAGCCCTGGGCATGCTGTTTTAGTTGATATTGCCAAGAAGTTCGTTTTGTGTAGCATGCCTATAATTGCTTATTCTGAAACATCTATTCCATCCATGACTGAGATCATTATCGAGTCAACCACAGGACACCATGCAGGGTCATTCTGCTTTGTACCGGTTGTTGTTGATGATTGCGACTGTTGTTGTTTTAGTCCTTTTAATGTGATTCATAATTGTGATAAACATTTGTTTTGAACTCCTTATTAAACTTTGTTAATCTTGATCTTTCTGTGTGTCCTTCACATCTTTCTTAAAAGATTTTTTTATTTTCATATACTGTAATAAATTATTACAGTGGCCTATTTTAAGATATGTATGTATGTATGTATGTATGTATGTATGTATGTATGTATGTATGTATGTATGTATGTATGTATGTATATGTATGTATCCATGTTTGTGCATGTGCGTGCGTGTGTGAGTGTGTGCACAACCAGCATAAAGGACTTTGGGAGTTTTGGTTGATGACATTAACTAGTGCATTCATAAATTTTGTAGTGTCAAACTTCAACCCATTTTATCGACACGTCCCTTATGAAACTATGCCATGGTATACCATGGTATACTGGTATGCCATAGTATTACATGGTAAACCATGACATTACATGGTAAACTGTGGTATACCATGGTTTCCATGGTATATCATGGTGTTTTGCCATGGTTTACCGTGATTTACCATGGTTTACCTGTTTCAAAACACCATGGTATACTATGGCATTTACCATATGGTATATTCTCACAAGGGGTTTGGAATTCACATGCAGAAAAAACCTTCCTTGACAAAACAGGCTTCATAAATAAATGCGGGGAACAATTAATTATATTTTATATATATACATTTCTAAATCAAAGAAAGTGAATTATGATGCGGAATGAAAGTAATTAATGGTATATTTTTTAAATAGTTTTTCATTGGGGAAAGACAATATATAGTATATAGCTACAACGTCGGACTCTCGGGTTTTGAGCTGTATACATGATTACAGCTGGTTATAAAAAGTGATGGAATTACGTGAATGAACAGAACGAAATATACTGTATGCAGTAATTGCAACGTGGCTGAGTGTTTTCAGAGACATTTAAGTAAATTGGGTGACATACACCTCTTTGAGTATAGTCATATGAACTGCACTGTTCTACATAAATTTTGTAGTGTCAAACTTCAACCCATTTTATCGACACGTCCCTTATGAAACTATGCCATGGTATACCATGGTATACTGGTATGCCATAGTATTACATGGTAAACCATGACATTACATGGTAAACTGTGGTATACCATGGTTTCCATGGTATATCATGGTGTTTTGCCATGGTTTACCGTGATTTACCATGGTTTACCTGTTTCAAAACACTATGGCATTTACCATATGGTATATTTTCACAAGGGGTTTGGAATTCACATGCAGAAAAAACCTTCCTTGACAAAACAGGCTTCATAAATAAATGCGGGGAACAATTAATTATATTTTATATATATACATTTCTAAATCAAAGAAAGTGAATTATGATGCGGAATGAAAGTAATTAATGGTATATTTGTTAAATAGTTTTTCATTGGGGAAAGACAATATATAGTATATAGCTACAACGTCGGACTCTCGGGTTTTGAGCTGTATACATGATTACAGCTGGTTATAAAAAGTGATGGAATTACGTGAATGAACAGAACGAAATATACTGTATGCAGTAATTGCAACGTGGCTGAGTGTTTTCAGAGACATTTAAGTAAATCGGGTGACATACACCTCTTTGAGTATAGTCATATGAACTGCACTGTTCTACATAACATCATACTTTTGCATTGTTTTCTTTGTAAGCATTGAGGTGATAAGTACATAAAATGTAATACACAGTTCAAGGAAGAGGAATTAAGTGTCTATATTGGCTTTTTCCGGATCTCTTTGTAACACACCGGGCCGCACCTTTGTCAATGTTGTCATCTGAATGTTTTTGATGCACAATTTTTAAGATCAGAATGTTGTAACATAAGTGCTAATTTTCGTATATTGCATTTCTGAACAACATTACAAGAATTCCCTATAACACAAAACAAATATATAACTGACATATTTTTTATTTATGTGACTCAATTAGTAAAAGGGGATTTTTTTAAATGCATAATTAAGAAAATTATCGAAAACTAGGTGCATTTTATCCATTTTGATTGTACTAAATGCATAGGATTGGAACAATTGACAAAATAAACACATTAATAATACACACGTTTTTGTGATTTTCTTTAGAGATAATCTTTTGAGATAATTTGATACATATACGGTAATAATTAATTAGGATATTGGGGAGATACATACACTGAGGTGAATAATTTATCTATCTATTTTGAAAATCCATGGAAAGTGTATTTGTTTTTGAAGTGAACAGAAGTGTAACGTTTTTCCTCCACTGTATACAAACTCTAGACGGGAAAATGCGACACTTCTGTTCGCTACAAAACCCGACTGGCGTAACACGTATTAGCACGCATGCGCAGAAAATAAGTAGGCGGATGCGGTATAATTTACAGCGGAAGGCAGGAAACCATCATGGTAAATGACATTATTTACTTTTTAAGCATATAGTTCGATAGAAATTACCAGTCTTATGCAACGTAAAACCTGTCGATTCTTCTAAAAGAATATCAACCATCAGTTCCCACAGCAAAAAGCAGATGTCCGGCACATGAGCACTGCCACTGGGCTTCCCCCAGTCTTGGGAAGGAGGAACCTCCCCACAAATCACAATAATCCCAAAATGGCACAAATCACAATAATACAACAAATAGGAGTGTGCCACCAAGAGTCAAGACGACATGCCTATACCATGGATATATTATGTTTGTTTCTTTGTTCTCTCCCGACAGCAGCGTGAATATGTTTAAAAACAAGGTTGACACATATCTCAGGAGGGCGGGTTATAAGTAGATGAACATTGTTGGACTCTCGATAAGCCAATGCAATGGCTTCCTTGTCCACTTGCCATCTGGGCCTTTGGCTTAGATGGCAAATCTTGTTAAATCTTGACTCCTGGACAAATAGAACAGGCCAGTGCAGTGGCAGTGCTGAAAGGGGGTATCCCTGAAACTTCGTAATGTACTAATGATCATATCACTGTCACATTATGACATACACTGCGGGTGTCGGATGTTTCGGGACATGACGGGTTCAGTCCATGCTGTGAACCATTTTGCTCACACGGCCGGACCCACCGTTTATGCAACTAGTACCAGCAGGCTCCTTGGACTGAAAACGACTACTTATTACATTCGCTATTTCGATAATGTTATCAACTGTTTATAAATTGCGTATTCTAACTGGGAAATGTTATACACTAAATTCAAGCAGTTATTCTAACGATTCTTTATACAATTGCTGATTTGCCACAGTTGAATTTATTTTTATTAAACATTAATATATTTAATTGATTTTAATGTAATTGTTATTTTATGGATTTTGTTCTATAAGATTTATATATTATTAATATATTAGTGTGTGAGCATATGTGTATCTGTGTGCAATCATAATTTCTCTTTTTAATTGAAGCACACCAAACATAACGTTGACCAAAACGAACTTTCTTAGAATTCCGCTACTAGCATGGGCCAAAACAAGCTGAATTAATTACCGCCGCGCATTTCTATGAAGTGGGCCGAACCATCCATTTGCATGGACTGACTCAATTGGGCCGAACTCGTCATTGGCCGAACCATCAGTGAAGCACATGCAGGGAGAGATCCAGAGAACCTCTCCGGTTCTCTCCGCTGTAGAGAAAAAAAAGATATGAAACCCAACTGAAAGTATATCCTATTTGACTGAGAACTACATGCACTGACCCCGAAGTATATCCTATTTGACTGAGAACTACATGCACTGACCCCGAAGTATATCCTATTTGACTGAGAACTACATGCACTGACCCCGAAGTATATCCTATTTGACTGAGAACTACATGCACTGACCCCGAAGCATCTGGGTGAATTCACTATGGTTGATGATGATTTATCAAACAGATGTTTGTGTTGTTGTAGATCCGGTTTATCCTGATCCAGAACCGTGCAGGGAAGACAAGGCTTGCTAAATGGTACATGCATTTTGATGATGATGAGAAGCAGAAGTTGATTGAGGAAGTGCACGCTGTTGTGACAGTGAGAGACGCCAAACACACCAACTTTGTCGAGGTCTGTTGATGTAGCCCACACTTCTGGTGTGATCTGATAACCATGATCCTTGAATTATTGTCTACCGTGTTCTGAAACAGTTCAGTAACTTGTGACTTTGTGACCACATTAGAGTCAACATTCCTTGGTATACAGGAATAAGGTCTCAGTATGAGGTCTAAGTACGAATTTGGTGGTTGCCATATGCAATGTTTTGTCTCCAATTTTTATGTGGCCTCTGGTAAGATGTATGGATAACTAGGTATATAGGTGACTTGTGTACAAAAGCTTTGGTGAGACCAAACTATTTTTCATCACCTTTTAACAAAACACTGTAAAAAGGCAAAGATACGTTCTTATATAGCATGGCATCCAGTCCACAGGATTGCTGAAAGCACTTTACACTTCACCCCTGGCATACCTGTTCATTCCAATACCAAACTTGACTTCTCTGGGAAGCATTAAGCCAAGCTGCAATTACTGTGCGAAGACTATTCGTTCACATAGCCAGGTACTCATTTATGCAGCTGAATGAACTGGGGCAATGTGGAGTGAAATAAATTGGCCAAGCTTCAAAGCAGCAGCGAGACAATTCTAACTTGGGTTCTCTCGATTGAAAGTCCTGTGTTCTAACCACAACGCCACCATGCCCCACTGTGTTAGCCACTTCACCTTAAAATATGTATTAATTTATTCATCAGTGCATGGCTTCACCTCAGCATACCTATCATCAACAGTAATCTATGATACACTGACTAATAGAGTGACTGTTGTGTGTTACAGTTCCGGAACTTCAAGATTGTGTACCGGCGGTACGCTGGTCTCTACTTCTGCATCTGTGTCGACATCAGTGACAACAACCTCGTTTATCTTGAGGCGATTCACAACTTCGTAGAAGTGCTCAATGAATACTTCCACAATGTCTGTGAACTCGATCTGGTCTTCAACTTCTACAAGGTGAGTCAGACACAAACGTCAGGGATTCCAGACCAGTGCTCAATGTTAGTGATCCCTCAAGGTATAAGGTGACGGGGAGCTCATTCCCAATTTTGGGAACAGATACAGGGAAAGCGAGCTTGCCCGTGTTTAGCTTAGTTTTACGAAAAACTGTTTGGAGATGGATGATTTGAGCTGCCTGAAAATGTACATCTTTTTTATGGTGTTGCAGGTGTACAGTGTCGTGGACGAGATGTTCTTGGCTGGTGAGATTCGCGAGACAAGTCAAACGAAGGTGTTGAAACAATTACTCATGTTGTCATCATTAGAATGATCACAACCTGTGGGTTGTGTTTGTGACGTAGCAATAACACGGACTTGTGTACAAACCTATACATGGACCAATATACAGCCACTCAGTGTTCTAGGAACGCAGCATGCCTGGCTGCATAATAGTGGTGGCACTTCTCGATGTCCTGTCAAAATTGGTGCTCCATGAGCCCAATTGTTGAGAAGTATTCACAAAGACAGCAAGAGTCGACTCATTCTTCATTCACGTTGTCCTGCTAGTTATATCATTTGTAACTTGTGTACATTGTATCTTATAATCGTAGATGTTGTTATAGGAAATGCTATACTTTATTGTACATAATTTGTTTTGGGTAGCAACTCATTTAAGAGACATTGTAGTGGAGTCTGTGAGATTACATTAGAGAATCGAAGTGATACTATCGCTAGGATGACATTATTTTTTGCAGTTAAATATTTGTCATAGAAGTTTGATTACCTGTGTAAAAATGATGTGATCCCAGTGATGGTGTCACAGCCACCAGATATATACACCACTCTAGTAGACATCTTTACATTCCACTATGTGTTCTAGACCCGTCTCTGCCATTGTAGAAGCAGCACTGTTCATGCTGTCATATCTAGTACAATGTCACAAATAAACAGTTAAAACAAGTTGTTCACAATCACTTTACTGTTTAGGTGAACTATTTCTGTTGTGTGTGTATGTGATTTGTGGTTTTACCAATTTTATTACTGGCAGTGCGGTTACTGTTGGAAATATGATTTTCAGTGGCTGTGTTAGTTTTAGAAGTGAAACGCTTCATTCTGTGACTCGACTCAAATCACAACTATCTCAAGACCCAAAATTAGTAGCAAGATTACCACATTGAAAATTGTCCTAATCCTTTGATCTTGAGGCATAACACTTCAGAAGACAAAATACAGGTGTATGCAGGCACCAGACAATCACATAACAAAACTGTTGTATAACAAAAAGTGGCAGTAGTTTATTTGGACTAATTACAAGCTAAATAATACTTGTAGCTCTGAGCACTTACCCTGGTGGATCATTACCCATACGAGGGCAACAACATGTACAACCTTTGGCTTTGTAAATAAAAATCCAAAACAATTTGGATTGTTTGACCCCCACCAACACAAAAATAGAAAAATGGAGACGCTTGACATGCATTGCCAATGCACTGAATGGAAAGCTGATCGTTGAAAAATTTCAACTGAGGAAAAAACCTTTACAAAATTATATCTTTCCATTTTTTGTAATCCAAGTAACGCACCCACATCAATTTTTTTCAATTATTATTGGACTGTTTTTAATTTACAAAGCCCCTTAACATGCACCTATGAAAAGAAAACCTAGTTTGAGTATAATAAAGAAATCTTAATTTTCTTGGACTGGTTTGGTCAAGACTGTTGATCCAATCAATCCTTGTGAAGATGAAACAACTCTCAAAACAAGCATCACTGATTTCATATTACATGATTTAATGTTTGCTTGAACATTCAATTTGTCAGCATAAAACAGCCCATGCCAAACAGCCAACTGTAGCCATGAAGCTCTTCATTTGAACATGATTTATAGATACAACTGTTATCCAAAGTTCATTCAGCATTCAAACATACTGTGCTTTTGAATGTGTACACCTTGTAAAGTGCCTGCATCATAGAAGACACATTAAGATTTCATGATATCCTTAGTCTACTGTATACAATAAATCAATATTATGTATCTAAAATAGCTATGTACAGTAAATACGATAAGCCGTCCACAAGCTTACAATTCCATCAACGTCCAGTAAATTGTAAAGATAGCATCATAACATTTATTACTCAGTGACATTTAAATTTGCCAATTGTTCAAGAACATTAAAGGTATATTGTTTTGAGGTGTCAAGCATGGTGACAACAGAGCAGTGTCACCAAAGCATGGTGATAATAGACCAGTGTCACCTGCAATGTCAGACAAACATGGTGACAATAGACCAGTGTCACCAGCATTGTGAGACAAACATGGTGACAATAGACCAGTGTCACCAGCATTGTGAGACAAACATGGTGACAATAGGCCAGTGTCACCAGCATTGTGAGACAAACATGGTGACATAGACCAGTGTCACCAGCATTGTGAGACAAACATGGTGACAATAGACCAATGTCAACAGCATTGTGAGACAAACATGGCGACATAGACCAGTGTCAACAGCATTGTGAGACAAACTTGGTAACATAGACCAGTGTCACCAGCATTGTGAGACAAACATGGTGACAATAGACCAGTGTCAACAGCAGTGTCAGACAAGCATGATGACAACATACCAGTGTCACCAGTATTTGCAGATACATTATGACATCCAGTTTGAACCCATAGAAATAGAAATATGTAGACTACTACACACTGGTACAGGTGAAATTTCCTGTATAAAAATGTACAATGTAAATTACTCACTCCTAAAGTCCACACTCTGTTTCTGAGACTCGACAGACCATCTTAGTGAACTGAATCGTGACATCTCAAGTTTATGGCAAGTTCAATAAAAATAGTAAAACCAAATTTGAATCCCCAACAAGCACGCCCAGTCACAAACATACAAAGAGTGTACTATGTACAGTAACTGTTGAACACAAACATTAGTGTCACTATTGAGCAACAAGCCGTCTTGTAACTACCAGATTACATCTGCCATAAAATACATGCAAAAATGTAAACTTTGTGGATATAATGAGCTACTAAAAAACCAGCAATAGCAATGCCTGACAGCAGTGTATGTGTCACTGACAGCAGTGCGAGTATGTGTCACTGACAGCAGTGCCAGTATGTGTCACTGACAGCAGTGCGAGTACGTGTCACTGACAGCAGTGCGAGTACGTGTCACTAACAGCAGTGCGAGTATGTGTCACTAACAGCAGTGCGAGTATGTGTCACTGACAGTAGTGACACTGAGTGCAAGTATGCGACATGTGAGTGCAAGTATGCTGACTCTATCATACGTTCCAGTCAGTGACGTGAGCGGGAAGGATACTCGGGGCTCCAGGGCTGTAGGCCGGGGTATGTTTGACGGGGGAATTCTTGCAGCGTCTGGGAGACCTCCCATATCTGCGGGGGGAAGACGGGGAGCTGGATCCCTGCAGACGCTTCACAGGTTTAACAGGGGAGTGACATCGCCTGTGAGGGGTGACCAGGGATTCCCCGGGGGTGAGCAGCCTCTTATTTCCTGCTAATAATGGCGGCTTGATCCTTGGCGTCATCGTTGTGAGCTCATCAGTGTTCAAAATCTTGGAAGAGGCACATTCTTCCCTGTTCAGGGAGTCACTCATCCTCAGAGGGATGCGAAGGGAATACTCATCAGCAGTGTTTTGGTGTTCCACAATGTGTCGGCTGACACGAAGTGGGGTGTGTCCTGCCAGTGTGTCAGTTCGTGGCACCAACTTCCCGCCACCAGTGCTGCCCTCTGCCAGGCGACACCGCGCTGATTCGATGGTGTGCAAACGTAGGAGGTTTGTGGATATGGGCAGACTGGGCTGCCGGCTGTGCCTGGGAGACGGCCCCGTCCGTAGGACTGACTTGGCCAGCTCCCTGTATCGGCTTGCTTCCTGGTCTGCCTTTGCAAAGATGGTTGGGATGCGGACGGGAGAGGCTCCTCTCCGGGGCCGACGCAGGGGAGAATTCGGGAACCTCAGGGGAGACCAGTATCTGTCCCCGCTCTCAGCCCGACATCTATTAGGGGAGCCTGATTTTGTCCCAGTGTCATCCCTCTCTATTTTTGCACTGTACTCATTGTTATGAAACAACTGCTGGGTCATGGTGTCTTTCTCAGTTGACAGATCTTGCTGACACTGGACATCGGGACGGACTGACCAGACAACTGACTGGACACTGTCACCACCCTGAGGACTACAAGGTTTAACGTGCCCCGGCTGGACACCTCCCAGCCCAATGCCACTGTCACAACTCTTGACGCTGGCTGTGCTCTGAGACTTGTCACGACTGTCACCAGCCAGCGGGGCATTTAGACTGGCGTCGATGACATGCGAATCAATGCTGGCAGTGTCAGACGACAGACACGTGACACTGTCGACACTGGCAGTGTCGGACGACAGACAGACAGCACTGTCGAGACTGCCATCGCTCAACTGAACGTGCAGGGTCGATGTCGTCTCACTGCTGTCAGCACCCTCTGATGGACGTAATCCAACGTGGTCAGTGGTTGAGTGTGTATGTGATGTCTCGGCAGTGGTGAACCTGGAATCACATGTGTCATCGTGCCCACTTGACACCGCATTGTCGAGACTATTTTCCTCTGGAGAAGCTGACAAAGTATCATCTCCGGGTGCAGAACTCTCAACGCTGTCAGTAGTTAAAGCCATCTCAGCATGCTCCATGGCACCATCCATCTCATCATGAATCTCTTCAGGGGCCGTCTCAGCATGGTTCACGTCAGGGGTAGTCTCCAAACATGTAATTTCCAGAGCCATCACAGGGGCCGTCTCAGCACACAAAATGGAATCCTGAATGAATGCATTGTCATGATCAAGGGGCAGTTGGTCAACATTGCTTGATGACTCGTCAATCTCCATCGTAACATTGTTGACATGTTGCTCCGTGTCAACCAGTGGCGTATCCGACATGGTGCTGCCCTCTGGTGGCAAGCAGCCTTCACTGGTGACCATGTCCTGTGCAATGCTCGCTATGGGGCTGGTGTCAAAAGCATCAGGGCCACAGTCGAACATCTCACACTTGACTGGCGACACAAATGTGCTACCGCCACGTTTCAATGCATCTTGCTCGATGGACAGGCGTTTGTGACGCGGTGACGGCAGGCCAGACTTGATGGTGTTGGGTCGGCCACGTCGCAATGACGTGTCACCAGAGTAACCACGTTGATGGTGACGTGAGCTGGTGTGATCGAGCTGACTGTCACTGATGCTTTCCTCAGCCCTGTCCATCGATGTCATGTGACTGCCGTTCATCTCCCAGTCGCTCTGGTTGGATACTGATGTGACAAGGCGGGCTGGCGAACTCGGGGTCTTGGCATGACGTCGGAACAAACCCTTCTTGCGATTCTCCGAAGGCTCAATGATGACAATTCCTCCCTCTCCTCCGCGCCTCACAGCACCTCCCTCTCTCCCTAGACCCACTCCCGTGTCATCTGATCTCTGACTTAGGTCAGACATGTTGTGTGACGACTGTGACGACTGAAAGTAGACAATATACATGAGAACATCCTTCATCCCTGGCCAACCCACACTTCCTGTCTTCATCCCTGGCCAACCCACAATCACTGCCTTCATCCCTGACCAACCCACAATCCCTATCCAACCCACAATCCCTGCCTTCATCCCTGGTCAACCCATAATCCCTTCCTTCATCCCTATCCAGCCCACAATCCCTGCCTTCATCCCAGGTCAACCCACAAACACTGCCTTCATCCCTAACCAACCTACAATCCCTGCCTTCATCCCTATCCAACCCACAATCCCTGGTCAACCCACAATCACTGCCTTCATCCATAACCAACCCACAATCCCTGCCTTCATCTCTGGTCAACCCATAATCCCTTCCTTCATCCCTATCCAGGCCACAATCTCTGCCTTCATCCCAGGTCAACCCACAATCACTGCCTTCGTCCCTGACCAACCCACAATCTCTGCCTTCTTCCCTGACCAACCCACAATCCCTGCCTTCATCCCTGGTCAACCCACAATCCCTGCCTTCATCCCTGGTCAACCCATAATCCCTTCCTTCATCCCTATCCAACCCACAATCCCTGACCAACCCACAATCCTTGCCTTCATCCCTATCCAACCCACAATCCCTGCCTTCATCCCTGGCCAGCCCACAATCCCTGCCTTCATCCCAGGTCAACCCACAATCACTGCCTTCATTCCTGACCAACCCACAATCCCTGCCTTCATCCCTGGCTAACCGGCAACCCCTGCCTTCATCCCTGGTCAAACCCCTAACCCCTGCCTTCACCCATAACCAACCCACAATCCCTGCCTTCACTCCTAACCAACACACAATCCAAGCTTCGCTGAATTTTGGCCGGATCCAGTGAACAATAATTTAATGGTATGTCCGATGATTTCACCAAATTAATTAACAATTATAACACATTGGCACAAACGAGCTACCATGTCATAGTGGATCAGTTTTATTTTAAACAACACGATTATAAAACAAGAAAAACTAAAAAAATTTAAATGTGGAAGGACCTTTAATTGCCATGTTTACCTGAGGATCCTTGCTCCCACTCAGTCGACGGAAGAATCCCTTTACTGTCCTCTTGACACCACTCTTGGGTGTCTTGGGAGAGAAGCAGCAAGACTTGACTTGGTGGCCATAGCGACTGCTGTTGGTCCTGGCAACACAACACCAAAGGTAACAATCACATTTCATTTATGTTTGTTAAACATGTAACTAGAGGGCCCAGTAGTGTCATTACGTGGTCCTACTTTGGAGGTTGCATCAGTTTCATGTGGAAGAATAGTGCAGTGGTTAACCCATGAATGTAATTACCGGTTTTGCAAGTGAATGTAGTTTTGTAAGTGAACATTAAGCCAGTTGCTCAGACGATCTAGGTCAGAGCTGGACGTAAATGATACATTACCACTACCCTGGAGTATGGAATATCAGTTCAAACATTTCATATAATGCTACACATTGTCACAGGATTACTGTCTATGACAAATGACCCAAGCAGTGGTGAAGACCTACAGACCTCTTGCACTTGCTGGTTGACCCAAGCAGTGGTGAAGACCTACAGACCTCTTTCACTTGCTGGTTGACCCAAGCAATGGTGAAGACCTACAGACCTCTTGCACTTGCTGGTTAACCCAAGCAGTGATAAGACCTACATACCTCTTTCACTTGCTGGTTAACCCAAGCAGTGATAAGACCTACATACCTCTTGCACTTGCTGGTTGACCCAAGCAGTGGTGAAGACCTACAGACCTCTTGCACTTGCTGGTTAACCCAAGCAGTGATAGGACCTACAAACCTCTTTCACTTGCTGGTTGACCCAAGCAGCAGTGGTGAAGACCTACAGACCTCTTGCACTTGCTGGTTGACCCAAGCAGTGATAAGACCTACAGACCTCTTGCACTTGCTGGTTGACCCAAGCAGTGGTGAAGACTTACAGACCTCTTGCACTTGCTGGTTGACCCAAGCAGTGATGAAGACTACAGACCTCTTTCACTTGCTGGTTGACCCAGGCAGTGGTGAAGACCTACAGACCTCTTGCACTTGCTGGTTGACCCAAGTAGTGGTGAAGACTTACAGACCTCTTGCACTTGCTGGTTGACCCAAGCAGTGGTGAAGACCTACAGACCTCTTTCACTTGCTGGTTGACCCAAGCAGTGGTGAAGACCTACAGACCTCTTGCACTTGCTGGTTAACCCAAGCAGTGATAAGACCTACAGACCTCTTTCACTTGCTGGTTGACCCAAGCAGTGGTGAAGACCTACAGACCTCTTGCACTTGCTGGTTGACCCAAGCAGTGATAAGACCTACATACCTCTTGCACTTGCTGGTTGACCCAAGTAGTGGTGAAGACCTACAGACCTCTTGCACTTGCTGGTTGACCCAAGCAGTGATAAGACCTACAGACCTCTTGCACTTGCTGGTTGACCCAAGCAGTGGTGAAGACATACAGACCTCTTGCACTTGCTGGTTAACCCAAGCAGTGATAAGACCTACAGACCTCTTTCACTTGCTGGTTGACCCAAGCAGCAGTGGTGAAGACCTACAGACCTCTTGCACTTGCTGGTTGACCCAAGCAGTGATAAGACCTACAGACCTCTTGCACTTGCTGGTTGACCCAAGCAGTGGTGAAGACCTACAGACCTCTTGCACTTGCTGGTTAACCCAAGCAGTGATAAGACCTACAGACCTCTTCCACTTGCTGGTTGACCCAAGCAGCAGTGGTGAAGACCTACAGACCTCTTGCACTTGCTGGTTGACCCAAGCAGTGATAAGACCTACAGACCTCTTGCACTTGCTGGTTGACCCAAGCAGTGGTGAAGACTTACAGACCTCTTGCACTTGCTGGTTGACCCAAGCAGTGATGAAGACTACAGACCTCTTTCACTTGCTGGTTGACCCAAGCAGTGGTGAAGACCTACAGACCTCTTGCACTTGCTGGTTGACCCAAGCAGTGGTGAAGACCTACAGACCTCTTGCACTTGCTGGTTGACCCAAGCAGTGATGAAGACTACAGACCCATTTCACTTGCTGGTTGACCCAAGCAGTGATGAAGACTACAGACCTCTTTCACTTGCTGGTTGACCCAAGCAGTGGTGAAGACCTACAGACCTCTTGCACTTGCTGGTTGACCCAAGCAGTGATAAGACCTACAGACCTCTTGCACTTGCTGGTTGACCCAAGCAGTGGTGAAGACTTACAGACCTCTTGCACTTGCTGGTTGACCCAAGCAGTGATGAAGACTACAGACCTCTTGCACTTGCTGGTTGACCCAAGCAGTGGTGAAGACCTACAGACCTCTTGCACTTGCTGGTTGACCCAAGCAGTGATAAGACCTACAGACCTCTTGCACTTGCTGGTTGACCCAAGCAGTGGTGAAGATCTACAGACCTCTTGCATTTGCTGGTTGACCCAAGCAGTGGTGAAGACCTACAGACCCCTTGCACTTGCTGGTTGACCCAAGCAGTGATGAAGACCTACAGACCTCTTGCATTTGCTGGTTGACCCAAGCAGTGGTGAAGACCTTCAGACCTCTTGCACTTGCTGGTTGACCCAGGCAGTGGTGAAGACCTACAGACCTCTTGCACATGCTGGTTGACCCAAGCAGTGGTGAAGACCTACAGACCTCTTGCACTTGCTGGTTGACCCAAGCAGTGGTGAAGACCTACAGACCTCTTGCACTTGCTGGTTGACCCAAGCAGTAGTGAAGACCTACAGACCTCTTGCACTTGCTGGTTGACCCAAGCAGTGGTGAAGACCTTCAGACCTCTTGCACTTGCTGGTTGACCCAAGCAGTGGTGAAGACCTACAGACCTCTTGCACTTGCTGGTTGACCCAAGCAGTGGTGAAGACCTACAGACCTCTTGCACTTGCTGGTTGACCCAAGCAGTGGTGAAGACCTACAGACCTCTTGCACTTGCTGGTTGACCCAAGCAGTGGTGAAGACCTACAGACCTCTTGCACTTGCTGGTTGACCCAAGCAGTGGTGAAGACCTACAGACCTCTTGCATTTGCTGGTTGATGTTGGCGATAACAACAGAGGCTCCATCTTCATGCGCGGTGTCGCACTAAAGATGGCATGAGAATCGTCTGCAAAACTAATCTGCGGTGTGTCCTGGAACTCTTCTGGCCTTGCTGTGAACAGAACAGACGTGGTTCAAATTCTGGTATTAATACGCTGCTTTCATGATAATGTCAACAATTTATTATTGCTTAAAACTCCCATCTCAATTAATTTAATCAGGCTCGTTGATGCTCAAATATGTAGTGAGTGAACAGTTAAGTAATATGCACAGTCAGTTTAATAAGTGTACTTTTAATAATTAAAACCATTGAAAGAATTTACTTTAATCATTACTTCGGGTAACTTGCAAGTGTGAATAGTCCTGTTATAGTATATAGCCATACAACTTTTGCACTTTTCTGCATATTTTTTACCGGATCCTGCAAAAAATTTAGTATTTTGCCTACTGATTTCGCTGAAAATAAAAAATATACAAACAAGTTAACATGTCGTAGTTAACACATATAGGTTCGACTTTTTGTACAGTGACTCTGAAATGAGATGAGCGAAAAAACTGAATTGAGGAAGGACCTTTAAACAGCCATTTATTCTTGGAGTAATATCATAAAATATTTTATTTTGTCAATTACTTGTTCAATATCTGTCCTGCCCATTTAGAAATGTTCCAAGCCTTAAACTGCTTTGAGAGAGTTCCACACTTATCAAGAAATTCCATGCCCTAAACAAACTTCAAAGAGGACCATACCTTTCCTGAAGGCTGGGGTAAAGGGTGTGTTCCCCAGGGTAGACATGTGTGGCATATTCTGCAGGATGGCCTTTCTGCAAGTAGAAGGAAACATGAATAACAAGAGGCAGAAGGTTAGGTAACTTATACTGCATGGTATCTGGTCCATGGGACCTTGCAGGCCTGTTCATTCCATCACCAACCCAACTTCAGCCATGGTGCAATTATTGCACGAAAACTATGCTTTAATAAGTGTCCACCGCTGTCAATAGCCAAGTGCTCATTTATGTAGTTGTGTGAATTGATGTAAAATCACGCAGTAGGGAATGAATGAAATTGCCCAAGCTTCAAAACGACAACAAGAGGATTGAAACCCCTCCCTACTAAGAGTGCAACCATCTAACCACTGCGGCGCTATTGTGTAAAGTGACCTCCTTCATCAATGACTACCTCCTTTCCTCACCTCACCCGCCACTGCTGTCATGCAAATGAATGTATACATATAAACAGATTTAGTAGCAACTGAATATATCACAGTGTACACTGTCCTTTGTTCTACACTGTGCTTTGTGGATGTGTTGTCAATATGCTGTTTGAACCAGTCATGAGAAATCAAAGCTGTATTATCACTGCCCTTTGATTTTGTGGACGTTCTTAGATCACGGTTTTTGTTAAGTGTGGCTATAGCAGGGACCATGAACCCCAAAGCAGGGACCACTTATCATGCTCAGCCTGTGGCCGAGTCACTACGTATCACAGACCACTGTGGATACATCAGGAACTATATATGTAATTGTACCTGCATTTTAGGATATAACCTCAATGAATGATAAGCAGAAGGACAATGTGTGCACAAAAATAAAAAATATCGCTTTAATTTCCTAGAGTGATTTCAGCAGCCTGTGTTTAATTGTTGTGTCCATTTTGCTATCATATGTTGTCACGGATACTGGTAGTAACCTCTTGGTTCTCTAGGAATGTAGTTACTATACTTTAAGAATAATACAGCCTCAAATTTTGACTTTTCCGATATTTTACGAATTTCAACACCAAAAATAGACCAATAATGTCCATAGTCTCCATACACATGTTCATGACCATGTAACAAATTAATGAAAATATTACGAATTATCGCACAGCAATAAATAGCAAAGGTTACTAATAGTACTTTGTTGGCATGAACATTGGAAATGGTCGTGTGTCCGAACTTTGTGCTTTTCCAAATTGAAAAAAAAAAAAAAAAACTTAATAATTGTTAAAATGTACATCGTTTTCCACAGTTGGTCACATAATTGCCCTGCTTTAGTGTTTGTTCAGGGGGTTATTCAAGGTTGATTTGATAGCACTTGCTTCTTTGTCACACATTTTTTTCAAAAGGAAGCAAGTGACACTAAGTTACCAAATAATCAACGTCATAAACAGTATGAATCAGGCAAGAATCGTTGTGTCGAGCCAGTTTTCACAAAAATCAGAAGAAACTTTTGTGTAAGATACGTATATCACTAACAATTATGTCATCGTTGCAGTGCAAACAAATTGTTAGAAAAGTTGTTTTTAATGAAAAAATTACAATTATCGAACTACACAAATTATATTATGTACTACTCTATGGCCTAGTCCTAGGGCCTAGGCTATAGCGAATGCCACGGTGCAGCAACCAGTATACAAGACTATGGCCTAGTCCTAGGGCCTAGGCTATAGCGAATGCCACGGTGCAGCAACCAGTATACAAGACTATGGCCTAGTCCTAGGGCCTAGGCTATAGCGAATGCCACGGTGCAGCAACCAGTATACAAGACTATGGCCTAGTCCTAGGGCCTAGGCTATAGCGAATGCCACGGTGCAGCAACCAGTATACAAGACTATGGCCTAGTCCTAGGGCCTAGGCTATAGCGAATGCCACGGTGCAGCAACCAGTATACAAGACTATGGCCTAGTCCTAGGGCCTAGGCTATAGCGAATGCCACGGTGCAGCAACCAGTATACAAGACTATGGCCTAGTCCTAGGGCCTAGGCTATAGCGAATGCCAGGGTGCAGCAACCAGTATACAAGACTATGGCCTAGTCCTAGGGCCTAGGCTATAGCGAATGCCATGGTGCAGCAACCAGTATACAAGACTTAGTAATTTTTTTTATAAATACACATAGTCAAATAGTCCGTAGAATTGTGGATAATTACTGTACCGTAATATACACAATAGAGCAAAGCAATACTATGTTTTGTCCCATATCTCAAAAACACCCCATCGTCTCTTGATGCATTTTGCTATTTCATGGCAGTATAGTGCCAGACTAGGTCACTAGTAGGGGTTCGCCACGCGCCTGCAGCGTACACTGACCAGTTCCGTAAAACTCTGGCAATAATGGAATATTCACACACTATTTAAGGATAATGTTGGCCAAGTTCAGTGACTTCAACATTTCGGGATAGGCTTTAACAAATGTTACCTTTTAGTATAAGTTTGCTTAATGGTTGCCGATCTGTCCGCTAGGCGCTTGGCAGACTGTCTACTAACTACGAACCACAGGTAATGCTATGAATTGTGGGAAGTAAATATGCTTTGGTGACGCGTAAAATATCTGTGTGAATGATTTAAAAACTGCCATTTATCAACACAAATCTATAAATTATCTGAAATCTGATACAATGTTAGTTAACTGTGTACTCCAAGTTATGTGCGAAATGTTTGTAGTATAATAACAATACTTCAAAAACTTGTATCACTAGGGAGCTAAGGAGGATAAGCAAGGTGAAGGTAGGCAGGGCAACTAACGTGTCAGTGGATTTTTTTCCCCTTCATAACATGCTAGGAAATGTTGAACTGAACGTCAACACCACAAAAAAATAATTAATTTATTATTTTTTAGACTTCGATTTTTTTAATCGCTGATTTATATGAATTTAACACAAATAATTGTTTACAAGCATCGAGATCAACAAAGTTTTGTATGTTTTTTTAATACAAAAGCACAAAGTGCACACACTTGTGTAGCTGTATTGACACCAGATAGTCTGACAGTCAAATATTTTATGACATTGTATATGTTTGAGCTATTCCCTTTCTGAATGCAGTGAAGCCATACAAACTTGTCTTCCAGAGGAAGTATCTTGTCAAGTTAGAAGCCCTGAGTTAAAGTCCACTTAGAGCTTGTGCTAGTTGTTACCAACTCAGTATGTTGACTCAAGTGAGACAGTCTGGGCTACAATTGTTTAATACTGTACCAGTTTGCAGTCTGGTTGGAGACCCATAGAGTACACAGAGCCCTGGACAGGTGCTAATCCACCCTCTCAGCAAACAATATATACAGCCACAGACACATAGCATGCTTTCCTTTCCAAGACAGATTATGCAACTACAGGGGGTGAGGCCTTGTGGACATTGTTTAATGTCTTTATATAAGCAAAAATCATGTACCCTCTGTTAAGACAAGTACCCAAATCGATTTGAATAGAACATGTTTGAAAGAGTTTATATATATAAATATATTTCAACCCTGCTTATAACGCTAAAATGCGGCTTATTTTTTTGTAACTTTGGCTGTCATTCAAAATTATGCTAAAATCTTCTTGGTCCTGTAGCCGCTGTAATTCATTCATGTTAACCAAAATAGCTTTTAAGGGATCACCAATGATACTGTCATAATTAAATAATTAATAATGTATGTCATTGATTTGTTGTTTCCCCCCCTCAAAATGATGGCATTTTTTTTTTTTTTTTTCATATTTACAAAAAAGAAAAAAATCATGAAATATCACCAAATAAAAGAAAAAATGTAAGTTTTATTAATGTGGAGTATTATATATAGTATTTCAACTACAACTTGTGAAGAAATGGTTAGTTTATCTTAAAACATTTACTGAAACTACTCAATTCAAAGCAAGCATAAAATAGCCACCCACCTACCTTAAAAAGATAGGTCTTCAGATGACAGCAAAATTGTTTCCGGCTGACCTAATACTAGCAGGGCTACCTGATACTAGCAGGGCTACCTAATACTAGCAGCCAGGGCATGAATTTCAAAGAGTTGGTGTGGCAGGCAAGAAAGACCTGGTTCCAATGTTTGTTTCAACCACGAGAAAAAAAGACCAAAGCTGCCTAGACTTTCGTGCAGGAGTAAGCAACTGTAGATATGCCGATTGTTTAGATGAAATTGCCTGAAAAGTAAAAGTACAAAAGTGCGTGTACGAGGCTTACTTCTTGCTAGCAGAGAATGGTACAGTGTCTTCCTCAGCCTTGCGCTTCCGCACCACCTTGGGCTGAATGTCACCATCAAAGACACTGTCACAGGCATCATAGGACAACATGGCCGAGGACAGCGTCACGGGAGAGTCGTCATTGTTGGTGACAAAGGAGGAGCGCTCTGACATCATGTATGACATGGAGGACTTGTCACTCATGTTGCTGTTGTTGTGGCCCTTGCAGTCACGGCGCCACCGCGAGAAACTGCTGCTTAGATTGCTCACAAGACCTGGCAGAACAGTCCACGTACAGGTCACTCTTGGTGTGCTTTAGTATACAAAAGGTGTCCGCAAAATCCGTAAATTTGTACCACAGTCGTGACAGTGTAATTAAATTTGAGGGTTTTTGCTACTAAAATACAAGATTTTCAAGGGAAACTATGTTTGCAGGTATTATTGCACAACAGGATTGTAGAATTTCTGTCTGAGACCATAGAAATGTACAAAAGCGCAGTTTCTTTTATTAGTACAAATTACACTTGAATTCAAAATGCATGTTTTACTGCAAATAATACTTATTAGTACAAAACAAACAGTGGTTTTGATTCAATCAATCCAGTATTTCCAACAGCTTCAATATTTTCCACTGCTGGGGTGTCTAACATTTCTGCCACAGCTAATTTACGAGATGCAACCTTTTATATAATTGATGCAAACAAACACAGGTGGACACAGCAGTATTACTTGGCAGAAAACTGTGAATGTAAACAAGTTGAAAGAATGAAAAAGAGAGAGCATGGGGGAGAAAGAGAGAGCATGGGGGAGAAAGAGAGAGTGGGGAGGAAGACATAGAGGAGGGGAAAAGAGATAAAATGGAGAGGGAGAGGGGGTGAGAGTAGGGAGGAATGGAGAAAGAGAGGAAACATCACCTTGGAATGAGCCACTCCTCTTCTTCTTCTTGCCCACGCGGCCGTCCTCAAACTCACTTCTCTCCAGCTCGTCGTCAGATGGGAAGCAGCAGGACATCATGAGAGACGTCCTATGACACAGACTGTCAGACACCATGCCGAGGGCGTCTGCCCGTTCCATCAGGAGTTGTATCACCCCTGTCTCCTGCTGCAAGAGTCGACTCTCCGTGGCCATCGCCCTGTCACACTTCCCCGGGCCATATAGCAGGTTAGGGGCCATACACACAGCTAGGTTCTGTAGATCCATCTTGTTGCTGTCGGAGTGGGCCGCCACACACTGCAGGAAGTGCATCGTGAACCGCAGCGTGCTCATGTGGGCTGACGGCAACAGATGGCAGGTCAGTAGCAGTGACATGTGACGCACTTGCTCGCTCTCGACGCTGAAGCACCGCAGGAAGGTGTCGTGTAGACGGAATGTGAGCAGTGGGTCTGGCAGCTCACGGAAGAACTGCTTCACCAGACTCGTCACATCAAACGGGTGGGCAGTCGGGACGAGGTCGCCACCATCCTCGATACGTTGCTGGAAGACATATCTTGTTGTAAATTAACATTCTTACATAACAAGGACCCAGTCCTTTATAACACACCTCACCCCCTGGCAGATCAGTTTATTCCAACGCCAACTCGACTTCTCTGAGAAGCATTCAGCCATGCTGCAAATACTGCATGAAGACTATTCGTTCACATATCCACCACTGTCTATAGCCAGGTAATCCTTTATACAGAGTGCACTGTGACTATGTGGAGTGAACAGAATTGCGGCAGATTCGAATTCTGATTCTCTCGACAGAAAGTCCAATTTTCTAATGACTCCACCAAGTTCGACAACACAATGCACACACAAAACAGCCTTCACTGACATCCCTAGGAGTCCATGTTAGCTCAGCCACAACAATCAAGTGGGTTTTGTAAAGTAATACTATATGCAACGTTGATCAAAAACCTATTACTAGCAGCTGTTTAAACATGGTTTATTTTTCAACCCCATTTTTAAGGGTGCTAATGAAAGGAATAAATAAATCACAGTCTGCTACTGTTAGTTAGGCTCACCCTAACCATTCGCCAATGGCTAAGCATATTAAGTTTGGCTAAAAAAGGAAGACCTGTCCCCAGTTGGCTGGGGAAAAGTAAATTCAAATCCATAAGTCGATGTGCTGTAGTCTGGAACTTGTGTCCAGGCTTGGGGTCAATTACAGTCAGGGTTGAAAAAAAATCATGATTTTTATTTTTTTAAATCAGATTTTTTTTTAATTTAAATCGAATTTATTTGATTTTTTTATTTATTTGATTTTGTTTAAATCTGGTATATAGATATTTATATAGATGTTTAAATTTGTAAACTCTTTCAAACATGTTCTATTCACATCGATTTTGGTTCTTGTCTTAACAGAGGGTACATGATTTTTGCTTATATAAAGACATTAGACAATGTCCACAAGGCCTCACCCCCTGTAGTTGCATAATCTGTCTTGGAAAGGAAAGCATGCTGTGTGTCTGTGGCTGTAGCAGTGGTAATTATTGTTTGCCTATAGGGTGGATTAGCACCTGTCCAGGACTCTGTGTACTCTAAGGGTCTCTAACCAGAATACAAACTGGTACAGTATTAAACAACTGAGTCAACATACTGAATTGGTAACAACTAGCACAAGCTATAAGTGGACTTTAACTCAGGGCTTCTGTGTTGAAAAGATACTTCCTCTGGAAGACAAGTTTGTGTGGCTTCACTGCATTCCAGGGTTGAAAAAAATCATGATTTAAAAAAAATTGGATTTTTTTTATTTATTGGATTTTTTTTTATTCTGGTATATAGACATCAATAAATTTTATATAGATGTTGATGTATTTATAAACTCTTTCAAATGTGTTCTATTCAAATCAATCTAGGTACTTGTCTTAACAGAGGGTACATGATTTTTGCTTATATAAAGACATTAGACAATGTCCACAAGGCCTCACCCCCTGTAGTTGCATAATCTTTCTTGGAAAGGAAAGCATGCTGTGTGTCTGTGGCTGTAGCAGTGCTAACTATTGTTTGCTGAGAGAGTGGATTAGCACATGTCTGTGTATTCTAAAGGTCTCTAACCAGACTGCAAAATGGTACAGTATTAAACAATTGTAGCCCAGACTGTCTCACTTGAGTCAACATACTGAATTGATAACAACTAGCACAAGCTCTAAGTGGACTTTAACTCAGGGCTTCTGAGTTGAAAAGATACTTCCTCTGGAAGACAACTTTGTGGCTTCACTGCATTCAAAAAGGGAATAGCTCAGATATACATAATGTCATAAAATATTTGACTGTCAGGATATCTGGTGTCAATACAGCTACACAAGTGTGCACACTTTGTGCTTTTGTATTAAAAAACATACAAAACTGTGTTGATCTCAATGCTTGTAAACAATGATTTGTGCTAAATTCATATAAATCAGCAATTAAAAAAATCGGAAGTAAAAAAAAATCATAAATCAATGATTTTTTTGGAGTGATTTAAATCATGATTTAAATCAATGATTTAAATCAATGATTTAAATCAATGATTTAAATCAATGATTTAAATCAATGATTTAAATCAATGATTTAAATCAATGATTTAAATCAATGATTTAAATCAATGATTTAAATCAATGATTTAAATCAATGATTTAAATCAATGATTTAAATCAATGATTTAAATCAATGATTTAAATCAAATGATTTAAATCAAATGATTTAAATCAAACAACCCTGCTGCATTCAGAAAGGGCTCAAACATACACAATGTCATAAAATATTTGACTATCAGGCTATCTGGTGACAATACAGCTACACAAGTGTGCGCACTTTGTGTTTTGTATCAAAAAACATACAAAACTTTGTTGATCTCGATGCTTGTAAACAATTATTTGTGTTAAATTTGTATAAATCAGCGATTAAAAAAAAACGGAAGTAAAAAAAATCATAAATCAATGATTTTTTTGGAGTGATTTAAATCAAACAACCCTGATTACAGTATATCTATTCCAATTACACGTACAATTATCATTTCTATATCAAAATACTAGTACGTAAACAGAGCAACCATAGACATACTAATTGACAATTACGGAATTAGAATTGAGGCTTCAATCCCAATTGCAATGTATGTTTTTGTCTGTTGCATAACACTTGCTAATGAGAAATGAGTGTGTGTGAGAGCGAGAAGTGAAGACTCACCCGGAGTTCTTTCTGGCGTGTCACAGAGCCAGACTTGCGGAACAAGCCCTCAGTACCAACATGTCTCTCAATCACTTGTGTCGCTTCCACCAGAAACCTGTTGGGGACAGAAATCATAGAAATGTCAGTGATCATGTTATGACTCAGAATTGCGACAAAATGGGTTTGACAAATAAAACAACAAAAATGGGATCCAAACTTCAAAGATGCCTTAACCAGAAATTTAAGATTTGTGATGCCACACGCCAAAACCAGGCTCTTCTCGACAATTTTACAAAACCATTTTATTACAGATTCAAATAGAGGAGATACACAGCTTTAAAATGACACCAACATGAACAGTGTATCTTACTCTTGGGCCAAGATATTACACTTTTCGTGTACACATTCTTGGAATAACAGTTTTGAAAAAATGCTTCTCCCATAGCAACCATGCACTTATAATGCTCCAAATGGAATGAAATTCTGTATGTTCCTCCAATAGGTGTGTATAAATAAGATGCAGAAGTATAAAGTGGAAAAACGTAATGTTTATTGAATGCCACCTCATTTACTACCAGGTTTGGTATTCCCGGAGACTACTGGCCGCGAGCACTGGGAGCCGAACCCCTAAAGTAAATCCCTGAAAATAAAACATTATTTACACATTACATATATAATAACACTACACAATGTCAGTTTCCCCAATTTGGAAAGTCCTCTCCCGCTGGTGCTGAGCCAACCAGTGCAGGCTCAATATGGTCTTCCCCTGCCCCGGGCCCTGCCGAGGCGACTTCCACGGGCGCGACGCGGCTTTCGAAGTAATCTTCAATCACGGCAGCTATAAATTGCTGTCCTCGAGATTGCACCCCCTCGCACGATCCAACTCGGTAGCTAAATAAGCTTCTTTTGATGCCATAATGCAATTCTTTAACGAATCGAAGACGAAAACAGCGGGCGAAACTGGCGAACAAAGACAAAGGAATGTGTAAACAAGCCGACTGAGCATGCGCGCTTACGTTTCAGCGAGCGTTTCGCAACTTCCATAGCAACAACAGCAGTTTGTTGCTGGATAAATTATGTATAATAGGAGCTGTTCCATTGGTCTAGAGTAAGAAATTCCCAACCACACGTGTAGTTGACGTCATAAGCTTTCCAGCCATGTATAACATGTGGGGTTTCCCACTTGTAAGCGAGCGAAGACAGTCGATCAAAAACGCGTAAAAATGGCTTTGTTTCAGACTTCTCAACCGCGACGCTAATCAGGGGCTTCAATAAAGTGCTAAATATTACTAGTTTGAACAATCTTTCAGCTTATATAAATGGATTTATAGAAAGATGGATAATTTCGCTGATCGATTCCGTCGTTAACCCATTTTCGACAATTCGAACGGGCACCGTGCGTTTTAGGCTCCTGCGCCGAACAAAATCTAGCGAGAAGCGCCTGGTTTTGGCATGGCGCATCACATTTGGTTAATGTTGCAGTAAAAAACTTATTATAATTACACAATGTTAAAATGTGTTTTATTTCGTTCACCTTCTAACTTCAATCTAGTAAAAGTTAATGGTGCCTCCTCAATTCGATTATTTTTATAGTCTCTTTTCAAATAAAGTTTGCGAAAAACCAAACCTACCTAGTATCCACTGCAACATGTTAGTTCGTTTGTTCAACTTTTGTATGTAGTTTTTGCGAAATCATCAGACAAACTATTAAATTACTTAATGCTTGTTCAAGCATTAAGTGAAGCAGTCCATCACATTTGATGCACGAGATCGCTCTCGCTCCATATCACTCGAGCAAATCAACAATCAAGGGAGCAATTTATCACTCACGCCAATTGCAAAAATTGCTTGCCGTCTGTCAAGTGTCTCGACAAGGACTAGTTTCTTGAGTATCAGATTTGATCTAGATCTAGCCTCTTTATGTTCGGGGTCCAATATTTCGGTGAGGCACGTTAGGAGTTCCCATATCAGCCGTCACTAGGGAGCTACTAAACAAATAGTGATCGCCGCCTGCTGCATCAACTAGATCGCAAGAACGCCATCAAAGCCATTATGTGCTGGCCACGTGATCTGTATGCGGTTTATAAAACTTATCAAATGAGTGAACTAGCGTCAATGTGTATTATTTTTAAATGTCACACGCTGTTGAATGTCGAACTGAATTAAATACATGTATTTACAGTTATGGAATAGATTATGGATACGATCTGATTGACTGACTAATGGAGTAATGAAAATTTTAAATAATAACCTGGATCTGAGTAACTGAACATGTATGTGAATCGCCACATGCAGAGTGAAAGTTGATTAAACATTGAAAACCACAATATTAATAATTGTTCACTTCGTCTTTCAACTGCTCTCAACACATAAATTCACGACGCACATCTCCGGTACCACTTAACATTGGTTCGCCATTTCATGTGTGGATGACGAATTCATATTTTTTTTGCATCTAGTTTGAGTTGAGCGTTTGGCATAGGCCATAGTGACTGACGATGCAATGGAAGCATGCCATTTTACACCAGTTTATATTGGTGTTGCCTACTTAGCTGATTTAAAACTATTTATCTGATTTTCATACAACGTGTATTTGTGAATCTCAATTGCAATTTTCAAACTGCCAAAGAAAAGCGGAACATGAATGGCGAAGCCAGTGGCAGTGCACTGTGTTTACTATTTTGGCTATCAACTATTTTGATCATTACGAGATCTAACTCAAGTCAATTCTTTTGATGATTTGAAAAAAAAGCACTGAATAGTAACATGTGTTAAAAGTTGAACATAAAACAGAGATAACCAGTAGGTAGGGTTTTCATACTCATACTTTCATACTTATCATGTTTCATGTAAACACAAATATTGATGTAAGATTATACTCACTTTGGCACAGCACCGTATTCTTCCAGAATGATGGATGGCACATTGGCAAGACTGGTCCCAAATACACCCAACTTTAAGCCAGCATCCTGTCGCAAAAAAACTCTATTATTCAAAACATCCATGAAAGGCAGTCACATTTATTACATGCACGTTGTCAGCCAGATAAACTTTGGACTTATTGTCTTCTAAAGTAGAGTCACATCCGACCCCTACCAAAGGCCATATTTATAAGGAGTCTGCAGAGTGTAAGAATGCGTATCGGACTGATGGACTCCCAGGAAGATTGAAGCCTGCACGCAATGACAGAACTGTTTGGTTTTACTAAATCTGTCATTTAGAATAATGTTAATTTATGCAGTTAATGTTAATTTATGGCAGCAGATAAGTGCACATCTAGTAGCATGGAACCAGCAGTTAATGCCATTATATCAACAAGTGGTCTGCGTGCGCAGCCGGCATTTCATTTGCTGTCGAGTCTTGGCTAGCAAAATTGCACAATGCCTACATACGTCTTGAACAAGTGAATGTCAATTTATTTATGAAGGATTGTTTTTGCTCGTCCAGGGCGTGTCAACTAAATTTGTGTGTGCCTAATGCCAGAATTACACGTTCTTCAGGTGCATTCATGCGATTCGGTAACGCTAATCTCTAACATAGCATCAATGGTGCAAAGGAGCATCCTAGATTGAACCATGGTCCATGGACCTGGTTTCTTGTCACTTACGTTATGATTAAGTTAACTTATAAGTTATATCAGTTGTGGCTTGTGTGGAGTTTGGACATTCGCAACATGTCATATGGGAGCAAGTAAAACATTATGCATGATTTATTGGGGAAAACCTGCAGGGGAGCTTACCCCTAAAATTTTCAATCACAAAATAACTAAAACGTAACTGGCTGTTCGGGAAAATTTGAACTGAAGCAGCTTGTTTTTTCCAAGGCAGCAAATCAATTAAATTGCAGAGTGATTGGGAAGCCAAACACAATGCCACCGCTACCAGCAGTTATTAAAGTTGTTATCATATATGACATACATAGTCAGGATTCCAATTTAGCATTTTTCCGTTTCGCTGTTGGCACGATATAAAGCATACATACCACACCACCACCTTCATCCTTCACTTTATTTTTCTTCGATTTCGGCACCTTGATTCCGAATTCTTTCAAGTCTTGGACAACTAGTGCGCGAAAGTTTGCCTGATCGTCTATTTCTTGTACATACTTCATGTTGTTTCTTGTGCCAGGCAAACACTGGCTGGCACGGATTATACATTAAATAACACAAAATCCTGAAATTATTACTTAAAACCGCTCACGAGCGGTGCCATTTAATTTGAATTTGCCCCAACCTATGTTATCTCGTGTCTGATTGGCTAAATCATCTGTGACCCCCAGATCCATTTGCGACATTATTTACAATGTGGTTTTGTGTCGGTTGTTTCTTGAAAACGACATACAGATAATGTGTTTGTTTATTCTAAATTACGAATTGCCTATTATAAGCGTCTAATACAATGCAATAATCATTATTCTTAAAATATCTGTGTAAAATACAAGGTTACGACATAGACTTAAAGCTCGTCTATGACCTCTATCGGATAGTACTCAAAACACTACAATATGCGCGCCATCTGGTGATCATTGTGATTTCTTTTCTTTCGCTAATGCAACATACGTGCATGCATGCGTGCGTGCGTGCGTGCGTGCGTGCATGTACGCATGTACGCCGGTATGCACGCGCGCAAGATCGCCAACACGCACGCTCGCTCGCTCGCACGCACGAACGAACGCTGAATATCGCCAACTCAGTATAAAGAATCCATCGTGAACTACACCAGTAGGGGGCCCATTGGTGGATGCACCTAGGTGTCTAAATTTAAACGTCATATGAGATTATACTATGCTATGTATAATATGCTTCAAACAGCCTTGTGTTGTGTTTGTGTTAGTGGGTTTACAAATATAGACAACCAGCTCTGTGAGTTCACAGGTTACACGTGCATGTACCCCTATGTGGGCATTTGTGGGGTTTTTCACTTCTCCTGGCACACCCAGGCACCATGCAGGTAGAAGGAAACTATTTCACGGGTGGACGCCCTGTTTGGGGTTTGAACCAAGTATACATATCTCCTGGCCAGCGCGAGTCATCAGTTCGAGCCAATAGGTTCAATCATGCAATACGCCAATCCAACAAACAGAGACTGAATCTTGCTAATACTAGGCCATAACACCCGCACGAAACCAGCCATAGCCACTGCGACCGCACGGATGGTTTTAATGCTGAATACTTATGAAGGTATATTGATAGAAATAATATTTTCAAACTTAAAGCCGGTAGTAGAATTACAGGGCACAAAGTAGCTTTAGTAAAATGACAGTATATATTGGATATGATGAAGTATTAATTTTCATAGAGGACGATAGATGAATGGAACAAAACCGCGGGTGGTCGTTGGGGCACCTCCTCTGATGATTCGACAACCTCTCTCACGTTTCCCTGTTCCTGCCTCTTGCGTCTCATGGAACTCAAGTCCAGTCCATTGTGTTATGTTGTCTGTCTAGTTCTTTCTCTGCCGACCTCTGTGCCTTGGATTATATATTTTACTAGGCCAGTGAACCTCGTGACATGACCATACCATCCCAACTTGCGTCTTCTTACTGTAGACAGGATATCTTCGTGTCGTCCGATGGTTTGGTTGATTATTCTTTTGAGCTCTGCTATCAGAATCCATGTCTCGCAAGCATAGGCCATTATCAATATGACAAGGATTATTTTGTTTTCAGGGTTTATGTTGCATTCCCTCCAGATTGCTTCCAGTCTTACCAGTGAGGGTGAGGTTTGTACAACTCTTGAAATTACTTCTGATGTTGATGTTTCATACAGGAATGTACAGTTGTGCCTTTTGGGGTTGCTAGTCATGAGCTTTTGGGGTTGCTAGTCATTGTCACGGCTGCATATAGTGACGCCATCTGGCGACTACAGATACACCTTAGTCGGTTACCCTAGTCTATAGGAGTACCTCGGGCTCTGGGGTACGGAGACGCAGACCATGTATTTGAGTTATTGAAATACACCTCATGAATATCAATCCCAATAATACCGTGTTGTAATGTTAATGATAAGTACATACCACAAGTACTATTACATGGTGGCAGCGGCGTACGAACTACACGCCACACGTCAAGTTTGAGTCACAGACAGGTTGAAAATCGTAAGTTGACGGCAACGCCAGCCGACCTGTACTGTATTGTCGCCCATACGAATTGACATTGAAAATGACAGATCTGTCAGGCATCGATCCGCCTAGAATGGACTGGTCATCGGCCGATCTGCCGAGTACGTTCCGTACGTTCAGACAGTACTGCGAACTGATATTCAAGGGGCCGCTAAGTGCCAAAACCGAGGAAGAGCACGTCACATACGTCCTGCTCTGGATAGGGCAGGACGGCCTAAGCATATACAACACATGGGAAATGACGACAGCCGAACGAAAGCTCCTCGCCCCACTGTGGGACCGGTTCGATAAGCAAGTGGAGCCAAAAAGCAACTTCAGGCTGAATCGGTTCCACTTACAAAAGTTCCGGCAAACGTCAAGCGAGTCCGCAGACGATTATATGATCAGGTGCCGGCTCCAAGCCAAGAAATGTAAATTCCGAGACTCGCGTGAAGTCGGCGAAAGACTGCTGGAACAATTGATCGTGGGAGTCCGGCACAAAAAAGTGCAAGAACAGCTGCTAGCCAAACCTGATTCCTACACACTGGACGCAGCTATGGATCTAGCGAGGACCCACGAAGCGATGATCTCCGACATCGAGCAGTTGCACAATGACAAACTGACCGTCGATTATGTATCCCGCCAAAACAACGACAGGCGGTCGACACATCCGTGCGCTTATTGTGGTGGGAGCCATCCACCCAAGCCCAAGAACCGTTGTCCCGTATATGGGTCACAGTGTGACGCGTGCGGGAAGCCCAACCACTGGAAGAAGGTCTGCAGAGCCACAGGTCAGCAGGAACCTGCCCGCTTTCGCCGCAGCAGCAGACCGCGCTTGCTACAGCAGAGGCCACGGTCGCAGTCACGGCATCGTGGACCGACTGCAGAGCGACGACCCACATATCGTCAACGCGACAGCTCGCACACTCGCGTGTACGCGGTTGAACAGTCGCCATCACTCGCAGAGTCATTTGATGCGCTCACCTTCGATATCGTGAATGTTGCGGACACGAGAGACGAAGTGTTCGCCTCCCTGAGTATCACCCTGGCAGACAAGCCTAACGTGCCTGCTACATTGAAGGTCAAGGTCGACACCGGCGCACAGGGGAATATTCTGCCGCTGCGCATTTTTCGCCGTATGTGCCCAGCGAAACTGGACTCGGAGGGGTTCCCTATTCCGGGTAGTCTGTTGCCCAGCGAAGTCCAGCTGACAGCCTACAACGGCACGAGCATACGGCAGTATGGCAAGATGACGGTGCCATGCAGCTACAACAGTGAGCGCATTGACACCGAGTTCTACGTGTCGGACTCGGCGGGACCGGCAATTCTGGGGCTGCCGTCATGCCGACGTCTCCACCTCATGGAGATGAACTGTGAGATCAAGAGTGTGCCGAACAAACGCGTAGACTCGACAAGTGATCTGGTCGCCGCCTACCCGGATCGATTCGAGGGAATCGGCAATTTCAGCGGCGAATTCCACATCACTGTGGACAACTCGGTGACGCCAGTCATTCACGCCCCTCGACGCTGTTCAATCCATCTGAAGGACGAGGTCAAAGACGAACTCGACAACATGGAACGGCTCGGTGTCATCTCCAAGGTGACCGAACCGACTGATTGGGTTTCAAGCCTGGTCTACAGCCGTAAATCCAACAACAAACTGAGGATATGTCTTGATCCAAAAGATTTGAACACTGCCATTAAGCGCCCGCATTATAAGACTCCAACACTTGACGAGCTGACACACAAGCTCGCTGGAGCAACCGTCTTCTCCAAACTCGACGCGCGACACGGGTACTGGAGTGTGTCCTTGGACGAACCATCCAGCTTCCTGACGACATTCAACAGTCCGTTTGGTCGCTACAGGTTCCAACGTCTACCATTTGGCTTGAACCTGAGCCAAGACGTGTTCCAAGAGCGAATGGACCACATTCTGGAGAACTGTGGAGGCACAATCGGGATAGCGGATGACGTCGCAGTATTCGGCAAGAACGAGGCCGACCACGATGCGAACCTGCACAACTTAATGAAGACAGCGCGTCAGCATGGCCTAGTCTTCAATGCCGACAAATGCCACATCAAGCAGCCAAGAATGCAGTTCTTCGGGCTTATCTTCGACACTGATGGAGTGCACCCCAACCCAGGGAAGATCACGGCCATCAAGCAACTACAGGCGCCACAAGACGCCACTCAACTCAAGGAGTTCCTGGGCATCGCAACTTACATGTCTCCCTTCACGCCAAATCTCTCACAGCACACCGCCATACTCAGAGACCTGCTGAAGAAGGACAGTGAGTTTGTGTGGACACCAGCGCACGAGAGCGCATTCCAGCGAACCAAAGACGCAATATGCAGAGAAGCTACGTTGAGCTACTTCGACCCGGCAGTCGAGACGGTCGTGCAAGTCGACGCGTCGAGCCGCGGTCTGGGCGCCGTCCTACTGCAGAAGAACAAGCCTATCGCCTTCGCATCGAAGTCACTCAGTGACTGTGAACGACGATACGTAAACATCGAGCGCGAGATGCTCGCAGTCGTCTTTGGATGTGAGCGCTTTCACACGTTCGTATACGGCAAGCGATTTACTGTAGAGTCCGATCACAAGCCTCTGGAGATGATCCACATGAAGAATCTGGCAGCCGCCCCCCAACGTCTACAGCGGATGCTCCTACGCATTCAACCGTACGACATCGTCATCAAATACCGACCTGGTAAAGACGTCGCGGTCGCTGACCTACTCTCACGACAGCCGAGCAGCAACAAGGAAAGTCTCAAGTTTGACATGCAGATCAACCACGTGCAGTTCTCCCCACACCGGCTGCAGCAGCTGCGAGACGAGACAGACAACGACGACGAGATGCTCTCTCTGAAGTCCATCATCATGAGTGGCTGGCCAGAGACAAGGCGACAACTCGCTACTCAGCTCCGCCCCTACTGGCCATTCCGCGATGAGCTGACGGTCGACGATGGCATCATCATGAAGAGCGACCGCATCGTTATCCCACTCAGAGCCCGATCAGAGATCCTCGCGAAACTCCACCTGGCGCACCAGGGAGTGGAGAAAACTCGCCTGCGTGCCAGGTCATGTGTATACTGGATAAACATCAACTGTGACATCGAGAATATGATCCAGCGATGCGACATCTGCCAACGCGAGTTGTGCGCACAGCCTTCGGAGCCGCTGATGCAGCACGAAGTGCCATCACGGCCGTGGCAGGTCGTTGGCACCGACTTGTTTTCGATTGGCCGAAATAATTACCTCATCATCGGTGATTATTACTCAAAGTTCCCTTTCGTCGAACTCATCGAGGGACGAGCGACGAGTGACATGATCGTCAAGTTGACAAAGCGTATCTTCAGCGAGCAAGGTGTCCCTGACAGAGTTGTCAGCGACAACGGAGGTCACTTCGACAGTCAGGCGTATAAACTCTTCGCTAAGGCTTGGGGATTTGAACACGTCACCTCCAGCCCGCACTACCCGAGATCAAATGGATTCGTGGAGCGGCAGATACAGACGATAAAGCGCACACTGAAGAAGGCAGCATCGGCCCGAGTCGACACGGACATGGCCATGCTGATTCTGCGGTCGACACCGATCGATCACCATCTCCCTTCACCAGCCGAGATGCTGAACGCGCGAAAGATGAGGGCCAACCTGCCGGTGAAAATCCTGAACGCCCACCCGGAGAAGGGCGCGATATCCGAACGCCTGTTCGAGCGACAGCGTCAACAAAAAGTGTATCACGACCAGGGAGCGATCGCGCAACTCACCCCGCTGGTCCGTGGACAACCCGTTCGCATCCAGCACCACGTCACAGGGAAGTGGAACCCGGCAACCATCGAGACCGTGCGTCCGGAACCAAGGTCGTATGACGTCCGCACAGCAAGTGGTGGAGTTCTCCGCCGCAATCGTGTGCAGATCCGCAGGTCACACGAGACCCGACCTATTGACGCCGACCCCGTGTCACACCCTGACGACATGCCTAGCACGGCCGCCGTTGAGCCAGTGGAGCGTCCCGACGAGGCACACGACTCCGGCAAGCGAGTCCGCTTCAGCACTCCTGAAGCAGGCTACCAGACCCGCTCTGGACGGCTCAGCAAGCCTCCAGCCAAGTTCAATTTGTAACTCTATCTTGATCTTGTCCGTTGATAGTATGTTACGTTTGCAAGGCTGCTTATATAACTATGTTAGTGTAGTAAGCCACACTTAGTTGTTCTTGTTCTGATGTTCTTGTTTTATAAGAAGAGGGATGTCACGGCTGCATATAGTGACGCCATCTGGCGACTACAGATACACCTTAGTCGGTTACCCTAGTCTATAGGAGTACCTCGGGCTCTGGGGTACGGAGACGCAGACCATGTATTTGAGTTATTGAAATACACCTCATGAATATCAATCCCAATAATACCGTGTTGTAATGTTAATGATAAGTACATACCACAAGTACTATTACAGTCATGAGCTTTGTTTTCTCTGCATAAATTTCCATTCCGTATTATGAGGAGGTTTTGTCAAAGCGGTTTACTAGGTTAGCCAGTTTTGTTCTTCTCCGGGTAGGCCGTCGACGTCGCCGGCAAACGGCAGTCCGCATGTTTGTGATCCGTACTTTCTCTAAAGCTGATCGTGCCAGTGTGATCTTCGAGTGCATCTGTCAAGAAGATACTGAATACGTTCGTGATAGAGGAACGATCCACACTGACAAGAACCGATCGAACTGCTGGTTTTCGCATACAGTTTTTTTTCGGTACGTGAATAAGGCTATGAAATGTGTTGCATTTCTCATGGTTGTCCAGAGAACTGCTTGCCATACCCTGTCGAAAGCTGTCTTGTAATCAGTGAAGGTATAATAGATGTATTGTTGGTGCTGCAAATATTTTTCGCACAACATTCGAAGATTGGAAATATATTATGTTGTGCTTAAATTCTTCCTGCCCGAAAGCCAGATTGTTCTTCATCGATGATGTTTTCCAGAAATTTAGTTGTACCCAATGTACTTTAATTAAAAGATCGAAAATGTGGACTTCACGCGCTGTTTTGAACCCGGTACTCCGGGTCATTGAAACATAACGCCAATTAGGCCGACAAATTCAAATCAGTTCTAAGCTGCATCGTTTTTTGTGTGGATGACATGGTGAGCTGAAACAGTCCTGTGTCACTGTGACCTTTGGATGACATATTAATTTTTAGTTGTATGCCTACGGGACTCTTAATTAAGTAATCGGTGTCTTAACTGGGTCAATGATTCAGCCTGCGTATGCTGTGGGCAAAACGTCAATTGCCTACACCAATAGATGTACTCTCGATGTAATAATATTATTGTTTCAACGTTGCGGTTAACCCTTTGTCTGTTTTGCTGTTGTGACACCCATTGACTTTATTCCTGGTAATTTTTTAGCCATTTTGGACCACTCTGTCGGTGCAAGTATTGATTTACTTGTCAACAATTACCCAACCTTATAAGGTCGCAATAAAAGTGCTTATTTTGTCAAACAACAACAGTAAAACAGTAACAGTGACAGCTTTTTTTAGCAATTCCGCAATTTGAACTCACGGCGTGGAGCAACTTGGGGGGGGGGGGCAATTGCACTGTTTTTTTTTTTTTTTTGGGGGGGCAGCACTTCAGGAGAATCACACATATTTTTACAAGAGATTTAACAAGATTTAACAAGATTGCCACCCCAACCCAAACTACGTTCCGGATGGCAAATGGACAAGGAAGCCATTGGCTTATCGAGAGTCCAAAAATTTTATCATCTATGTATAGCCCGCCCTTATCAGATATATGTCAATTCTATTCTTAAACATATTCACACTACTAGCATTAACACAATCATTTGACAGTTTGTTGTGGATCAGATGTGCATGTTTACATTTCATTTCTCAAACACGTGGCACTGAGAGGTGAATTTCACGTATCGTTTTGTGTGTACACTATAAAAGCGCATTGCAAGTCTAATCATTGTAGCCTACCTTAAAATATGGGACAAAAGCGATTTAGTAGTCTGGCGCTCCTGTCAATCGAACGAGAGTTGACAAATGTCGTGGACTTCGACTAAATAATCGCTGAGTTCCCCGGCCGCGTCACCAAAAACCCGAAAGATTTGGTTCTAATAGAATTTGATTTTTTGGAATTGAATTTATTTCCACCACTACAAGAATGATGCAATAATAGTGCAGAGTATAATAATATATATTCAAGTGAAAATGAAGAATATGAAGGAGCCCATCGTTGTTGCTGTAGTGACAGTGGCGGGACGAGCTCGTTGACCCATCGTTGTCGTTGCGGTGACAGTGACAGGACGAGCTCGTTGGTCCATCGTTGTCGTTGGGGTGACAGTGGCGGAACGAGCCCGTTGGCCCATCGATCGTTGTCGTTGCGGTGACAGTGACGGGACGAGCTCGTTAGCCCATCGTTGACGTTGCGGTGACAGTGGCGGGACGAGTCCGTTGGTCCATCGTTGTCGTTGGGGTGACAGTGGCGGGACGAGCTCGTTGGTCAATCTTTGTCGTTGGGGTGACAGTGGCGGGACGAGCTCGTTGGTCCATCGTTGTCGTTGTGGTGACAGTGGCGGGACGAGCCCGTTGGTTCATCGTTGTCGTTGTGGTGACAGTGGCGGGACGAGCCCGTTGGTCCATCGTTGTCGTTGGGGTGACAGTGGCGGGACGAGCTCGTTGGTCCATCGTTGTCGTTGGGGTGACAGTTGCGGGACGAGCTCGTTGGTCCATCGTTGTCGTTGCGGTGACAGTGGCGGGAAGAGCTCGTTGGTCCATCGTTGTCGTTGCGGTGACAGTGGCGGGACGAGCCCGTTGGTCCATCGTTGTCGTTGCGGTGACAGTGGCGGGACGAGCCCGTTGGTCCATCGTTGTCGTTGGGGTGACAGTGGCGGGAAGAGCTCGTTGACCCATCGTTGTCGCTGTAGTGACAGTGGCGGGACGAGCCCGTTGGCCCATCGATCGTTGTCGTTGCGGTGACAGTGGCGGGACGAGCTCGTTGGCCCATCGTTGTCGTTGTAGTGACAGTGGCGGGACGAGCCCATTGGCCCATCGATCGTTGTCGTTGCGGTGACAGTGACGGGACGAGCTCGTTGACCCATCGTTGTCGTTGTAGTGACAGTGGCGGGACGAGCTCGTTGGCCCATCGTTGTAGTGACAGTGGCGGGACGAGCCCGTTGGCCCATCGATCGTTGTCGTTGCGGTGACAGTGGCGGGACGAGCTCGTTGGCCCATCGTTGTCGTTGTAGTGACAGTGGCGGGACGAGCCCGTTGGCCCATCGATCGTTGTCGTTGTAGTGACAGTGGCGGGACGAGCTCGTTGGCTCATCGTTGTCGCTGTAGTGACAGTGGCGGGACGAGCCCGTTGGCCCATCGATCGTTGTCGTTGTAGTGACAGTGGCGGGACGAGCTCGTTGGCCCATCGATCGTTGTCGTTGTAGTGACAGTGGCGGAACGAGCTCGTGGGTCCATCGTTGTCGTTGCGGTGACAGTGGCGGGACGAGCTCGTTGGCCCATCGTTGTCGTTGCGGTGACAGTGGCGGGAAGAGCTCGTTGACCCATCGTTGTCGTTGCGGTGACAGTGGCGGGACGAGCTCGTTGGCCCATCGTTGTCGTTGCGGTGACAGTGGCGGGACGAGCTCGTTGGCCCATCGTTGTCGTTGCGGTGACAGTGGCGGGACGAGCTCGTTGGCCCATCGTTGTCGTTGCGGTGACAGTGGCGGGAAGAGCTCGTTGACCCATCGTTGTCGTTGCGGTGACAGTGGCGGGACGAGCTCGTTGACCCATCGTTGTCGTTGCGGCGACAGTGGCGGGACGAGCTCGTGGGTCCATCGTTGTCGTTGCGGTGACAGTGGCGGGACGAGCTCGTTGACCCATCGTTGTCGTTGCGGCGACAGTGGCGGGACGAGCTCGTTGGCCCATCGTTGTCGTTGTAGTGACAGTGGCGGGAAGAGCTCGTTGACCCATCGTTGTCGTTGCGGTGACAGTGGCGGGACGAGCTCGTTGGCCCATCGTTGTCGTTGTGGTGACAGTGGCGGGACGAGCTCGTTGGCCCATCGTTGTCGTTGCGGTGACAGAGGCGGGACGAGCTCGTTGACCCATCGTTGTCGTTGCGGTGACAGTGGCGGGACGAGCTCGTTGGTCCATCGTTGTCGTTGTGGTGACAGTGGCGGGAAGAGCTCGTTAACCCATCGTTGTCGTTGCGGTAACGAGCTCGTAGTGAATAATGTTATGTTGACATTTATTAGTGTTATCACTATCTATTCAGTAATTGTTCGCTAACCCTAGTTTCGGGTTTTGTTAGAGGTTTTTCTTGGTCTATTTGATATGTGAATTTTGGGTAAAAGTGTAGCTGCGCTGAATTGTTAATTAAACCGCGTCTGTCAATAGTTTCGTTTCCGATTGCTACTGTGATATTGGAGCAATTGTCAAATTTTACACCTAGGCGTAGCCTTTTCATTATCGCGCTCTTTGTGTGTATGCGGGGGGGGGGGCAGAACATATATCTTCATTTGTCAAGAAATTGACACGCCGAACCTGTAGTGAAACACCGCGTATGCTTTAAACTGAATATGTTGGAAATAAGGCCTACCCAAATCCGCATGTGCCAAATCACCTCTCAGGACGTCTAAAAGACAATTAGCCCTCTACTAATTTTGCATATTAGAGCAGAAACATAGTCGTTGATTTATTTATAGAGATTAATGAGGCGCTGTGACAAGAGTTTCAACCTCACACCTGATTTGGGGACCAACCTCCGGCCCATCTCCTACCTGTTTGTGGAGCCAACCTCCCACATCCCACCATTGTTTGACAGTCTATTTGCCATCTTCCACCAATCCCATCTCCTACCTATTTTTTAGGCTAACCCCGACCAATACAGGACCACTCTCCCACAAAATAAAACTATCATTCTTTTCATATTATGTTTCTTATATTTTTGACAGTATAAACGAGACAGTTTAATTACTGTTTTGGTGGAACAAGTCTTAATCATGATTACGGTGATCAAAACAGGTATTCATTCTCAAGGAGTCAAAACATAAAAAACGGATAGTAGGCATATACTGCAAAACACTTAAATCAAGGACGTGCTTGTGTCGTTTTTGTGATGGATGTTATTTATATAAATGCAGTGAACATTTGGTTATGCGTGCCATGTCACAGCATTGCCACGTGTATATTATAAGAGCGTACTTGATTGGGGGACCTTATCGATCGGGAGACGCAGAGAAGCCGTAAAAATAGTGACGCCCCCTTGCGAATAATCATATGCAGGCTCATCACCGCCATCTATCGGCACGGTTGTTCACCAAAGCTGCTGCAAATCTAGACTGGCAGGATTACGCCTGATTATGTAACGTATCCAACGCTGTTGTATATTAAGCTTAAAATACGCACACAGTACTTGATAAATAAATGTGCTATTTTTTATTCATCGATAGAGCATGTTAAATGAATAGATTGGAAGCAGCTTCCAGCAAGCTGCAACTTGTGCGATGGTCTCAGCCACGGTCTGCGTCCGTCAATGTTGATGTCTGCACTACAGATGTCGCTGAAAACCTGCAGAAGGTTAGTGCACATTTTCTCGCTTAATCGTTTGCGTGAAGTGTCGGCAACTGCAAGTCATTGAAACGAGTGATCTGTCTAACAGGTTTCCACAAACTAGGGTCAATGTGCGTAACGGGACACGTGAATTAGTTCACACATTTTCAGTAGCAACGACTGGTCGAGCTGGAAGATTAGAGTAGTTTATTGCCGCATCAATGCGCACGGTCCGTCTGGCGAGAGTTTCGTCAACATTACACGGATGTATAATGCACAAACGGTATGAGGGTGCGAAGTGTGAATTGCCCTATGCATCCCAGTTCAAGTTCTTCCATTCAGGGGATGGGAGGGCGCCAGGGCTGGAGGGGGCAGCCGGAGAGTATTGGATGAGCGGCTGCTGGTGAACATTTGCATAGTAATGTCGAGAATGTTGGAATGCCAACAAACAAACGGCAACGGATACGTTTATCGTGCAGTGATTGAGTCATCAGCTTATCCAGAATTACATAACAATTACTGTAATAATCACATAATTTTAATTGTTTAAATTTTTTTGGGGGAAAACAATAAAAAACATGAACTTTTCTCAAAAGATCACTGTGTCTGTGGCTGTGCTGTGTTCATAATTATGGCGCATGTTTCACTGTCATGAGGAACTGCATCTAAAGATATGGGTGTTTCTTATAAAATATTCTTCATATACTTTGCAACATTGGAACAACATCACGAAAGCATGATTGCATGCAAACTTGTTCTAAAAAGGGAATCACAGGAGATAATGATATGAAAGTGTGAGCATAAAAAGGACCTATCTTGAGCAATAATTTATCAAGATGTGTAATTCATATAGGTAATTTATTGAATTTCACAGAACTAAACATTGTTTGAAGCTAGTTTTTGCAAATTAATGTCACATTATCTATTGTGAAGTTGCCCAAGTTCGTGATTGCAGCAATTTTTTAGCTCAGGCATCATGCATACATGACAATTACATGTGAGGCCAGTGCACCAGCCACATCGCCACCTTGTCACCAGTGAGTGCAACAGTGTCATAGAATTTGTTAAATGTCATAGAAAAACAAGTCGATGAATTCAGCAAAATGTCAAAAGTGAGTGCACACAAGTCTGAACTTGGTCGTCGTCGTCTACAACTTTCTTGCCTGGATCTTCGGGGTCTAATAGTTATGTGTTCTTTCAGTGTAAGAACATATAATGTCATGCTATCTAGACACATGTGCGACATTTAATGTGATAAAACTTAAAAGTGGTGCTGTAGCAGTATAAATCATGATGTACGTGTACATCATACATGTTACGTGATGACAACTATGGTCATAAACTCTTTTTAGACACCACCCAATCAGAAATACCTTTCAGACTGTTTAAAGTAAAACCGTTTAGATTTATTGTCAACATAAAACAATGAAGACAATGTCGGAGGAGAGACATTCTGGCAGCTGTAACGCACATCACAGGTACTCTGGAATAGTGCGCCTCAATGACATTCAACCAACACAGCTATTTATCACAGTCTCACAAACAACTTAGGTAAACCACTGAGCAACCTGGCTTGGAATGCCAAACATTCTCCAGTAAGTTACTTGACTTTTCATGTAAACCATTGTACCAGCAAAGCCATAGGAACATTTTTGTGCCTTATTGGCCAATTTATTTCAGGACTCAATACGAAGCTACCCATTACATTGGTGCCAAGTCTCCCGCTTTGGTGGTAGAACAAGTTAAAAAAAATACTGTTCCAACTATGAAGCAAAATTGTACTGCTGAACCTAGCTTAGAGACCATTCAAGTATCTGCAGAAAATTAATATACCCTAAAATTTAATTGTTTCTGTGGGTCTAAATGGTGCAGAAAAAGACTTCTTTTTTATTAGTTGGTTTACAGATTTTTTTCTAGCCATAAACGGGTTGGTCAGTTGGAAATAATAAAATAAAAAATAATACCTTTTCCATATTAGTCAAATTTATTCAGACACTTAAAATAATAAAAATCTCAGCTGTCCAGAAACATATTCCATATGATTGGTACACAAAAATAAATCGCAAATCTATACACTGTCCAAATCTTTATGCACCCAAATGAGTCCTGAAGTCATGTCCTGTTAATGAAACGACCCTTTATTTATGCTGCTAAATAACATTCTTACCTAATTTTTTCTATTCCAAAGCGTTTTTGTGCACTTTTATGGTCCAAGTAGCTCCGTGGATTGTATCCTCAGTGAGCAGTAATATAAGCTGGTGAAGCAAGAAAACACAATGGATTTGATGATGACCAACTATCTCCCAGTATCTTTATATAATCATACTTTAGTTTAGAGAATTCGTCATGAAGATAACAAATACAATAATATTAGAAAAAATGCCTGGGAGAAAAAAGTTTTCTTTCCAAAAACATAAATATTGGGTCGGCGGATCTGTAAACCAACTTATAAAAAAATAAAAGGCCTGACTAACAAGATATTGAATGCTAACATTTTGATATTAAACATGTGATTGTAAACCTTTCTTGAATACTGATAACTGTTGTCTTTCAATAATTTATGTGAGCCATTCTTGATTTATTAATAGGGAAGGCAGTGTTAGTTGAGCCACTGGGTTAGTTGAGCCACCCATGTTTCCAGGGAAACTACAGCAACAACGGTTACATGGTACCACCCAGTGACTGAACATGTTATTAGAATACTGTTGACGTATAATACATTACATTTGTCACAACGGCCAGAACATGTGAGCTAAAAGTATGTTTTTTGATGTTTTTCGAAACTTGGTAATTATGAGTAATGTCTGCTGGTGTGTAAACTATCAACGCACTTGATCAGACTTTATTGTTTGTACACTTACAAATGGTTTAACCATGCACAGAGAAGAAGATTGTTTACATCACTTCGCGCATTAATGAGAAGTTAATTAAATAAGCTTAATAGTCTACTAATTCGTACGCATGTACGCATACTACATATTTGAAATGAAGTTTAAGCTGGCGGGGGGGTCATATTCCCATGGCATAGTATAATGACAAGGGTTTTGTTATGTAGACAAAACCTTCCAATATATTTAATGAAACACTTGTTATTATGATTTTTTTTATTCTACAAAATCACATATTGCACATATAGCATCTTTGAAATGAAGGTTAACCTGGGGGGGTCATATTCCCATGTCATAGTATATTGACCCAGGTCATGCTTCAGAGACTTAACCTTCCGATATATTTAAACGAAACACTTGTTGATCATCCAAAAACCATTGACCTGGGTTATATTCCTATGGCATAATATACCCAGGTCAATATATTTATGCCATGGGAATATGACCTGGGTCAACTTATAAATTTGATGAAAAAAGTCATTGTTTTTTATTCCTTTTAATAGTATTCTACTAGTTCATACACACACCTGGAATGTTTCACATTGTTAAAATTATTGTTTGGAAAATGCTTAATCTAAAATAATTTGAAGAAAAAAATAAAATCATGTTGGTGGATGTGGTGGATACTTTTCATGTGACATTGTTAGGAGTGACCTGTTACATCACTTCGCAATATGAAAACTAAAATATTCTAGTACTTCGAAATGAAGGTTAGCCGGGGGTCATATCCCCACGGTATAGTGTATTGGCCCTGGTCAAAATACTACATCACGGTGACATGACCCAGGTCAACCTACCAATATTATGATGGATACAAACATTTATTTTCATGATTTTTTATTTCTTTCATTAAGATTCTACTACTTCATACACATAATGCATGTTGAAATTAATGCACAAATATTTGTCATTGTGATAACAAAGATATACTAAGTACTATCAAATCAAATCAAATTGGTGGATGTATTACTTTTTCATCTGCAATTTTTAGAGGTGACCTGTTACACCACACTGCAATAGGAAAACAAAAATATTCTAGTAATTTAAATGAATTGGGGGGGGTCATTTCCCTATAGGGTGGGTGACTTTCCCATAGGGGAAAGTCTGGGTAAAGTCACCAATAATATGGCCATATCCTATTGGCAAGAATAAAAGTAGCTGTATACGAATATATTTTCATTTAGCTAGTTTAAACAGTACTGCACTTAGCTTTCAGTGATGTCATTGTTATTCTTACCACTTTTCAGTAATATTTTACAAAATCATGAAAACTGTTCTTTCAATGACATTGACATTTGAAATAAATGAATGCTGTGACATCAATTTCTGATGACGTCTTTATGTGACAATGACAAGATTAGGTTTTCTCGCTGTGTGATGTGTGTCGAGGAGTGTATAGATATTGAAACAGGAGATGCTAATCAAAGTCACTTCACACCCAAATGCCATACATTTGCGTTCAACTTGTGTAGATCACAGGTCAAATTAATTAGGTGAGCAACTCTGTCAGATGGCTAAACTACTGTGTAAGTGTATTCATAAGAACTGCTGGTCGAAAATCGCATGATGGATTACGCTTAGACTTGGCACAGATCCTCAACCAAGGATAGGATGGGCAGAGAGCTGCTGAAAGCTATCATATAAGCCATACATTGTATGTAAAGACATTTTCGCATTCAGCATCCACATTTGCAGTGGTGAGATTAGTAGAGGCTGTTTGCTGCCTAGCCTGTGTTGTTATCAAACCCTGCATGTTTGTCATGGAAACTGTACAGCCAAGGCCCAATGTTGTTCTTGTGGTGATTCTGGGTGCTTGCCAAGCATGCAGCCTAATTCTTATTGCCTGTTCTGTGCCCACAGTTCAGTATCTTTTATTCATATTTGCTGCTAGAGGGGAATCAGGAATGTGGGCTTCTAAGAACTGTGTCAACTGATGGAAGCTATTGGTCAGTTAATGTGTCATGAATACTATCAGATAGCTGTATACATTACCACTGGACAGGTCAGCCTTATAAGTGTGCACTTGACAGGAACATAGAACGATATTCATTGGTTAACCAAATGACTGTTTCATTTACAATGTTTTATTATTTATAACATATAGGTTGGTTAAAAATAATATCCATACAAAGTATGTTACTTTCATGATATTTCATCTCTTAATATTTTATAACATACATGCCTTGGCAATGAAATAAAATTTATGCCAGTTGTTTGACATAATATTATGTCAATGGCAATTAAAGTCACACCAAATATCTTCATCTTTGAAGGTGTAATAAAATGTTTTACGCCGATTGAATTTTGTCCAATTCTGATTTATGCATTTCCTGACAGTAAATATGCTGAAGCAGTAAAAATTAAAACATGAAATATAGCACTTTAAATTTCAATGTACTTTGAGGTAGAAAAATTTAGAGAATCTGAGTATTTTAATTATATGAAACCTCCCAACTTGCTGCATATCAGTTAACCAATTAAAATTGTTGTACATTCCCTTTAAAGTTTAAGTGATGAATATAACAGAAATGATAAATCTTGTTATACATTTAATTTTCCATGTATTATATATTCCACATAGGTGCAGCAAGTTAGGATATAATGGTGATATTATATATAAAAAAATTTTTAATTAAAATTATGCAAGTTAGGATATGGTGATATATCTTAACAAGAACTGTTTGACCAATGGCATTAATTTTGCTGTATAGGTAGCATTTTGTTAAAAGCACCTCTCATCTATAACTGCATCAGTTACACGCAGAAAGGACTCCTAACCACATCAGTCGTACATTAACGTGTGGCAAAGACTGACTTTAGGGTACTGTGCTCATAGACTTGATTTACCTCGTCTTGCCTTGAACTGTAACACGATTATCTGAGCGGAGACCATGACGCTATTAGCATGATAGGTTTTCTAGAACTTTTGGGAAATTGAATTTGATATGTTGGTGATTGCTGCTGAAGCCATTGCTTGACCTGCTGACAACCAGACAGCCAGTAGGTCAGCTGGGAGCAAGTGCTCCCACTACACTCCGACCTGGTCTTCCAAGCACTCTGTCTGCCTCCCTAATCCTGTGGCAGCAATAATTTTAGCCAAAGGTTGTCCAGCTGGGATCTTTTGAAAAATAGTGTCCCAATTTTTTGACAGATTTTTCTGTATATGAGTGAAAATTAATAGTAATAAAAACAAGGAAAGCAATTTATTGATATATATGTATATGTATATATATGTATATGTATATATATATATATATATATATATATATATATATATATATATATATATATATATATATATATATATATATATATATATATATATACAATAGTACATTGAGGTTGCACAGGGAACAGAACAGAAACAGGGAAGTTTGTTGATACTGATTGTATTTGTGTTTTTTGAGGCAGTAAAATTGTAATTGACCATTTAATTGAACCCAGCCCTACCAGCAAGAACCCAGCCCTACCGGCATGAACCCAGCCCTACCGGCAAGAATGCATGAATTTACCTAAAACGCTGTCTAAAAATGAGAAGTAATGGAACATGTAACCAGCTTTTATAAAAAAAAATGTAGTTACACTCAGCCTATGAACTGTTGCAATTGACCCTTTATAAAGCACTGTAATTGGTTTTTTGGAACCACTGTAATTGTAATTATTTTTTTTTATGTTTTAGTTGTAACTTAGCTGTTATGATGCTGTGTAATTTGCAAAATTGCATAATTGAACCCACCCTGGGTGACGCCATCAGAACATGTTGAGAATCCGGAAAGTATTCAGTTAAGCTCTCGTTTGATAGATTTGCAGAGAGCAAAAAAGTATATCAAATCAATAACCATGCAGTGTGGACTGTGGATTATTTCAAGTCTTACTTCTATTCAGTGTCCGGTTGCTAGGTATCATTACTCAACCGAGGTCAGCAGAACAGCAAATAAAAAATAATGCCTACATTGGCAATTGCATAATCATGTTTCCCTGTTTTCTACAATTATTTGGCAACCAAAGTTGATTACTAATAAATGCCATTTAAACGCATATGCAATTGACCTGCAAACTGTGACACTGTGCCTTGTAGACTATGCAGGGTCTCAAATACTGCGTCATTGCAGCGTTGTTGCACCGTCATTGTGCCGGTTCAGTGTTCGACTGTCATGTAGGGCATCGTGTTGCAGTTAGTGAGTCTCCAGTGATTAGAAACCAGGACGTGTCATTGTGATAGTACAGAGTCATCCTAGATGCGGTGCCTGGACTCGGCATACCTGGGTGGCTGTGTCCAGGCACTGGTCAAGTGTATGAGATGGACATGGACGAAATATAGATGGATATAAGGATTAAGGAGGGGTGAATGGATTGACATGGATGGACATAAGGGAAGGAGGGGTAGGGTGGTGGCCAAAAACTCAACACTTATTTTTTAAATTGCATTAATTTTGCACCTTAAAAGCTCAGCAGTGCCTCGGTCTAATACTGACTTTTGCACATCCATGTTCTTGAGCTCGGGTTCCTGAGGATTTTACTGCTATAGAAGTTTTATTATTATTATTATTTGAGGGTAGTCATCTCGAGGGGGGGCAAAATTAGGTGAAAAAATAAGGTAGGTGATTGTACATAAAGCTTGACTGGAGATAGGGTGAAACACACAAATGATAGAGGGGCGAGGGAGATGGTGGGATGATAGAGGGGCCATGGAGACGGTGGGATGATAGTGAGGGGCCAGGGAGAAGGTGGGATGATAGAGGGGCCAGGGAGATGGTGGGATGATAGAGGGGCCAGGGAGACGTTGGGATGATATAGGGGCCAGGGAGATGGTGGGATGATAGAGGGGCCAGGGAGATGGTGGGATGATAGAGGGGCCAGGGAGACGTTGGAATGATAGAGAGACCAGGGAGACGTTGGTATGATAGAGGAGCCAGGGAGATGGTGGGATGATAGAGGGGCCAGGGAGACGTTGGGATGATAGAGGGGCCAGGGAGATGGTGGGATGATAGAGGGGCCAGGGAGACGTTGGAATGATAGAGAGACCAGGGAGACGTTGGTATGATAGAGGAGCCAGGGAGATGGTGGGATGATAGAGGGGCCAGGGAGACGTTGGGATGATAGAGGGGCCAGGGAGATGGTGGGATGATAGAGGGGCCAGGGAGACGTTGGGATGATAGAGGGGCCAAGGAGACGTTGGGATGATAGAGGGGCCAGGGAGATGGTGGGACACACACATACACACACACACATACACACATACACACACACACACACACACACACACACACACACACACACACACACACACACACACACACACACCTGCCTTTGTCAAATGAGCACCTGCCCAATCAAATCACAATACATATCGGGTATATATATATATATATATATATATATATCGGGTAAAATAGCTGCAGTCTACAGGGTACACAAATCTATTCTTTCCTTGTTGCTACAATTTAGCAATGTACATTTTATGGGTCATGGCGACCTGCCTCTAATGTGATGCTTTCGCAAAAGCATCACTGTTGTGATTATGCTATCAGTCATGTTACGATGGCCTGTCTAAAATGTTATTTCCTGCTATTTATGTTCCTTATATCTCAATCTTACTTAGAGGTAGGCTGTGATTTGTATGTACCGGGTAGTATAAATTTGGCAAAAGTTGAATATTTGTAATACAGTGTATATCACTTTATGCATTTTCATCATGATATATTTGACCATTATATATATATATATATATATATATATATATATATATATATATATATGTCAACTTTATTTGATCTGTTGATACATGTGTTTTATCATGTAGCATTTCATATTTTTTTAATATATATTTGTCGAATAAGGTATATATCAAGTCATGTTCTATCAAAGCTTGGCAAGTCAAAGGGAGATTAACATACTGTTTATGTAACATTTTCTTTAATAAGGAATCAATTGACAAGCTTGGATGGATAGTTTGTTTAGGCATATTATGCTGGTAGTAATGGTTGGAGCAGTATTGGGAGTGAAAAAGTTGTTTACCCACACAACATAGCAGGTGTAAGACTACTATTGTTTTTCCGAAATGAAACCAATGCTTGAAAGTGAGCCAGGAAATTACACACTGTACACAAAAGCAGCAGCGGTTTCATAAAATTTTGTTTTTGATCAAATTAACATGTAGTCATTTGTCACCCAAACCGACCATTCAGTGTTCCTACAATGGGGATCCTTCCATCACCGATACATGAATATGCTGACAACAAGCAAACCTCTGTGTGGCACAAGTGTCAACCTCTTTCTAGCACAAGTGTCAATGTCTGTAAATGTGACCTTTCCATGTTCATGACTATTTTTTCAAGGTGCAAAAAATCCTTGAAAGGTGGGTACCATCTCAAAATCACATGTGCACACACACACACACACACACACACACACACACACACACACACACACACACACACACACACACACACACACACACACACACACACTCACACACAAACACACACTCACTCACACACACACACACACACACACACACACACACACACACACACACACACACACATAAACAAGCACACGCACGCACGCACACACAAACGAACACATGCGCACGCACGCACGCACGCACGCACGCACGCACGCACGCACGCACATGGTCTATTAGCGAGCTCGTATGTCGTTTATTAACAGGTGGTGCTATTAAAGGCTTAAAATAGCTGAAACCCTCTTCCAGACTTGGATTGTCTTACAACAGATAGATACATCTTGAGACATGTTACATACTACGCTATCTTTAGATTCACCAGACACAAACAAGGCTATTGAGCTGGGAACCCAGGCAGCAACAAACACAACACAAACATATGTGCCCAGGCAGCAACAAACACACAGCATAAACATGTGCCCAGGCAGCAGCAAACACACAACACAAACATGTATCCAGGCAGCAACAAACACACAACACAAACATGTGCCCAGGCAGCAGCAAACACACAACACAAACATGTATCCAGGCAGCAACAAACACACAACACAAACATATGTGCCCAGGCAGCAGCAAACACACAACACAAATGTATGTGCCCAGGCAGCAACAAACACACAACACAAACATGTGCCCAGGCAGCAGCAAACACACAACACAAATGTATGTGCCCAGGTAGCAACAAACACAACAACACAAACGTATGTGCCCAGGTAGCAACAAACACAACACAGACATGTGCCCAGGTAGCAACAAACACACAACACAAACATATGTTCCCAGGTAGCAACAAACACACAACACAAACATATGTTCCCAGGCAGCAACAAACACACAACACAAACGTATGTACGTCAGTTACTGCTGGTTGTGTTTACAGAATAGTTTCGGGCAAGCCCACTGGAACTGTGCCATGGTATTTATATACTTGGAAATATTGTAGTGCAAATGCATTGTCTTGCGTATACAAAAAATATTGTACATGCATGTATGCATAACTGCATGCAGGTGCATGCACACCCACTTACAGCCATTGTCTCTGAATGCCTTGAAGATTTTTCTCAATATTCTGTATTTGGTCAGATGCTGAAATTAATATGGTCCCTCTGAATCCATAATTTTATGAGATCATTACACATTTTTCAATCTTTGCCTAAGAATCATGTGTAGCAGAATGGTGTCTTATGTAACATTTTGTTGAAGGTCATTTGGGCATGAGGTCATTAGTACATTATAGTGTTTTATATAGATGATTACACAGTTGGCAAAAATATAATTCTGGCAAAACATACTACTTCCAGAGAATATTAATCAGTAACGAACATAATGATTAAGTTATCTCATTAATAATGAGATAACTTAAGTGTTGCTAACTAATTTGAAAATTAGACTTGATGTTCTATAAGAGGCTTTGCAGACAAGAGGACAAGAATATATTTCTTGAAGTAGCTGTTGCCTGTGTACAGCTTACCATTAATTTGTTGCAAGATTATTACGGGCTTTCCCCACTGATGCCAGACCAGCCTAACAGCCAAGAAGCATGCAGTGAAAGGGTTAAGGCAGAATGCCTGGCACATGTACACCCTGCTGGTAGATTTATTGCCAAACAACCAGCATTTCACAGGCTTTCTGGCGAGGTAGTGTCTGGCAACCAGAGTGCATTAGCAGCAAGGCAAGGAATTGGACCGCAGATCTCTGGCAGTCCAATATGATGGCCATCAGTGATGCAACTACACTGGTGATCAATATGTGACAGTAGTCACAGAATACAGTGCACTGATATTGTGTGCAGGCAGTGCTAATCCCTTAGAACCATGGTGCATCAACATTTTGTCCACTTAATACAGCTGCAATGCATCAACATTGTGTGCACTCAGTGCCATTCCCATACAGTCTCAGTGCATCAACCTTGTGTGCACTCAGTGCCATCCCCATACAGTCTCAGTGCATCAACATTGTGTGCATTCAGTGCCATTCCCATACAGTCTCAGTGCATCAACATTGTATGCACTCAGTGCCATCCCCATACAGTCTCAGTGCATCAACATTGTGTACACTCAGTGCCATCCCCATACAGTCTCAGTGCATCAACATTGTGTACACTCAGTGCCATTCCCATACAGTCTCAGTGCATCAACATTGTGTGCACTCAGTGCCATCCCCATACAGTATCAGTGCATCAACATTGTGTACACTCAGTGCCATCCCCATACAGTCTCAGTGCATCAATATTGTGTGCACTCAGTGCCATTCCCATACAGTCTCAGTGCATCAACATTGTGTGCACTCAATGCCATTCCCATACAGCCACAGTCATGAGTGCATCAACATTGTGTGCACTCAGTGCCATTCCTGTAGTCTCAGTGCAGCAACATTGTGTGCACTCATTGCCATCCCCTTACAGCCACAGTGCATCTATATTGTGTGCACTCAGTGCCATCCCCATACAGCCACAGTGCATCTACATTGTGTGCACTCAGTGCCATCCCCATACAGCCACAGTGCATCTACATTGTATGCACTCGGTGCCATCCCCATACAGCCACAGTGCATCTACATTGTGTGCTTTAAGTCCCTGTGGGTCATTCTGTCCATTCCTAGGAAGCCACATTACGTAACATTTGCCTTTTTGTTCCTAGAATCTGCTCTGCAGTGACATTGTGCACCCCTAAGAGGAAGGCCTCTGTGTCCAGGCACGCAGTCACCTCATACCTGCCAGTTACAATACCAGTTACAACACTTCTGCCAGGGCATCTGTACTAATTGCTTTTCATGCACACTGGAGGTGCACATATGGACACCGATGACGTTAATTGCGAAATCTATGTTAATATCATTCTGATGAACATGGGACATTGCTGGGGGTGCTGATGCACCACGCCATATTTACTGTGTGATGCAGCAGCAAGCATATTGTGACAGTCATAGAAGTAAGTGTGTGAACTTTGATGAACAATTAAGCTTTTATTTTATTCTGATAAAATATATTTTATATTATTCTAAAGCAAAATTTATGACTGTATATTGTATTTGTGTTGTATCATTTATGGTTGGAGTCTTGGTTGTCTGCTGTAGTTGTTGTATGCTTGTATGTGGACCACACAGAGTGAAATAAGTGTGGTGTGTGGCCCATATGGAGTTCAATGACAGTTGTGTGTGGCCCGTGTAGAATGAAATGATTACTGTGTGTTGTGTGTGGCCCATATGGAGTGAAATTATAGTTGTATGTGGCCCTTGTGGAGTTCAATGACAGCTGTGTGTTGTGTGTGGCCCACATGGAGTGAAATGACTGGTGTGTTGTGTGTGGCCCATATGGAGTGAAATGGCAGCTGTGTGTTGTATGTAGCCCATGTGAAGTTCAATGACAGCTGTGTGTTGTGTGTGGCCCATGTGGAGTTCAACGACACCTGTGTGTTGTGTGTGGCCCATGTGGAGTGAAATGACAACTGTGTGTTGTGTATGGCCCATATAGAGTAAAATGGCAGCTGTATGTTGTATGTGGCCCATGTGGAGTGAAATGACAGCTGTGTGTTGTATGTGGCCCATGTGTAATGAAACGGCAGCTGTATGTTGTATGTGGACCATGTGGAGTTCAATGACAGTTATGTGTGGTCCATAATACTCCATATGGAGTGAAACGACAGCTGTGTGTTGTGTGTGGCCCATATGGTATGAAATGACAGCTGCGTGTTGTGTGTGGCCCATATGGAGTTCAATGACAGCTGTGTGTTATGTGTGGCCCATGTGGAGGTCAATGATAGCTGTGTTGAGTTCAGTAACAGCAGTGACTAGAGAGGTATTATAAGTGATATACACAGTAAGACAACTGCCATATGTCAGTGACAGTGTAGAATGAGATGACAGCTCGTTGACGTCACGACTGGTGATGCGAGTAAGAGGTGACAGAGACCAGTAATTCTATACCTGTATTGACTGCCCTACCTGTGTTTACCTGACACTGCCTCAGTGCACTAAGCTTATTTATCTTGTTACTTTTGTCAAGCACTGGTGAGCACCATCCCTGGTGCCTGTACTGCCAACAGCTGTTGTGATTTCAAGGTGCATATATAAGGTAGGAGCACCGGGGACAGAGATGTCCAGGGAGCTGGGAAGATAATTCTCCACTCAGGTGAAACTTGAGCCCTGGGCAGAAAGATTAGCTTGACCAGCGGATATGTCAAGTCGTCCTGCTAGACTTCGCACCATCTTTGTGACAACCGACTTGACACTGTTTTGTCATCTGTCCTGCGTGGTCTGTGTCACACAAGGTAAATGTCACAGTTGTTCAGTTTCCCAGAAACTGCCCCGATTGTCAACTCTGGAGGCCGGGATGCCACTGGATCACACCGTGTAAACAGGTCGCATGTATCTCTAAATCACTCACTGCTAACCTAGAGAGATGCATTTTATTAACCAGCCAATTGAAAAGAAAATGTCATAGGTCGTTGGTGTGTCTGCTGGAATGGTCTGCATAGCACTATTGGTGCACATTTGTGCAGTTGTAAAATAACTCTTGAACTAGAATAGTTTTCCCTACTTGTTTATTTGCTGGGACAGACAGTGGATCGTCTGCCCAGGACACAATTAGAAAGATTTTCACTAATCACATTTATGGCTTTGCAACTGGCATACTTCCTATGTGATTGCCTTCTTCATTGAATAAATTTAAGGAATAAACATATTTCCTCAACCAAGATTTCATATCATGTTGAATGATGTCTTTGAGTAGTATGATTAGTTTCTAAAACTGACAAGTGATGGGTGTCATTAAACTTAGTTGTCTGCCAGATAATCAGGTAAGGTTAGCAAGTCAATGAATGCAGCAGACAGCCAGCAGACAGCCAGCCAGCAGACAGCCAGCCAGCAGACAGCCAGCAGACAGCCAGCAAATATTACCAGATATTATCAAATGTGGCAGACTAACAAGATTACTGAAATTTGTAATTACCATGTTACAGCCATAATAATATTTGGGTTTCATATATTAATTTTGGCTGGTCATAAAAGGAAAGTTAAGGAAGAAAACGTCATGACAACAGGTGGAGAGGTACAAATACCAGCCAAACTAGCCAATGCATAACACTGTACCTTGATTATACATTCCTAGACTTTATTATTACCAATCCACAAACCATAATTATTATTAATCTCTGGCTGCCCAGCCGGCTTAGACAAACATATGCAGCTCACGTTCCCAGCCATCTGGAGAGAAACCCTCAACTGTGGAGTGAGGAGACCAGGGATCGAGTCCAACTGCTGTTTCGAAACTTGGGCAATTTTGTTCACCCCACTTTGCCTGTGTCTTTCGGAAGAGACGCTAAAAGCTGTTGGTCCCTTCTGTCAGGTGTCTATGTCAGGGGAAGTAAAAGATCCAACACAGGGGAATGGAAAAACCATGTTATGGATTCACTGTGCCTCAGAGCTGGTGATCTCAAATTTGTCTCAATATCTAAACTCACTAAGTACTGTTACTGAACATTCTTCAGGATAGTTCATTTTCAAATCAAATAACTTTCATTTTACATATCCAAGGTGTGTTTAGTTTACCTGGTAGAGGCTTTCAGAAAGCCTCTACCAGGTAAACTAAACACACCTTGGATATGTAAAAATGAAAGTTATTTGATTCACTAAGTACTGCCTCCCAGTTGAGCTGTTTAGCGAATATCTCATCAAGCAGCAGGGGCTTCTCACTACATCACTATCCCTGGCAGATCAACCTGTTGAAACACTGATTTTTTTATACTTGATGTGTTAACAAATAGGATTGTGAGTTTGAATTTACAAGGCCTGCATACGGGCACTTAACTTTCATTGCTTGTGGACCAGTTGTTGCTGGTCGGACGGGTAATTATAGGCATTTTCAGGAAATGTTCTTTGAAGTTTGGTTGACGTGTTTCTGGGAACAGAAACACGTCAACCAAGACAGGAAGTGGGACAAAGTACAAATGATTCAGCCTACATCCACACTTAGCATGAGATAAACTGACAAATCCACGTTTCAACAGCTCAATCTGCCAGGGGTACTGTAGTACTGCTACCACCCCAGGCTGGCGAGGATGTCTGCCAGGGGTACTGTAGTACTACTACCACCCCAGGCTAGCGAGGATGTCTGCCAGGGGTACTGTAGTACTACTACCACCCCAGGCTAGCGAGGATGTCTGCCAGGGGTACTGTAGTACTACTACCACCCCAGGCTAGCGAGGATGTCTGCCAGGGGTACTGTAGTACTACTACCACCCCAGGCTAGCGAGGATGTCTGCCAGGGGTACTGTAGTACTACTACCACCCCAGGCTAGCGAGGATGTCTGCCAGGGGTACTGTGGTACTACTACCACCCCAGGCTAGCGAGGATGTCTGCCAGGGGTACTGTAGTACTACTACCACCCCAGGCTAGAGAGGATGTCTGCCAGGGGTACTGTAGTACTACTACTACCCCTGGCTGGAGAGGATGTCTGCCAGGGGTACTGTAGTACTACTACCACCCCAGGCTAGCGAGGATGTCTGCCAGGGGTACTGTAGTACTACTACCACCCCAGGCTAGCGAGGATGTCTGCCAGGGGTACTGTAGTACTACTACCACCCCAGGCTAGAGAGGATGTCTGCCAGGGGTACTGTAGTACTACTACCACCCCAGGCTAGCGAGGATGTCTGCCAGGGGTACTGTAGTACTACTACCACCCTTGGCTAGAGAGGATGTCTGCCAGGGGTACTGTAGTACTACTACCACCCCAGGCTAGCGAGGATGTCTGCCAGGGGTACTGTAGTACTACTACCACCCCAGGCTAGCGAGGATGTCTGCCAGGGGTACTGTAGTACTACTACCACCCCAGGCTAGAGAGGATGTCTGCCAGGGGTACTGTAGTACTACTACCACCCCAGGCTAGCAAGGATGTCTGCCAGGGGTAGTGTAGTACTACTACCACCCCAGGCTAGAGAGGATGTCTGCCAGGGGTAGTGTAGTACTACTACCACCCCAGGCTAGAGAGGATGTCTGCCAGGGGTAGTGTAGTACTACTACCACCCCAGGCTAGAGAGGATGTCTGCCAGGGGTAGTGTAGTACTACTACCACCCCAGGCTAGAGAGGATGTCTGCCAGGGGTAGTGTAGTACTACTACCACCCCAGGCTGGCGAGGATGTCTGCCAGGGGTACTGTAGTACTACTACCACCCCAGGCTAGAGAGGATGTCTGCCAGGGGTACTGTAGTACTACTACCACCCCAGGCTGGCGAGGATGTCTGCCAGGGGTACCATAGTACTACTACCACCCCAGGCTGGCGAGGATGTCTGCCAGGGGTACCGTAGTACTATTACCACCCCAGGCTGGCGAGGATCTTACGTTACCCCAGGCTGGCGAGGATGCCTGCCAGGGGTACTGTAGTACTACTACCACCCCAGGCTGGCGAGGATGCCTGCTAGGGGTACCGTAGTACTACTACCACCCCAGGCTGGCGAGGATGCCTGCCAGGGGTACCGTAGTACCACTACCACCCCAGGCTGGCGAGGATGCCTGCCAGGGGTACCGTAGTACCACTACCACCCCAGGCTGGCGAGGATGCCTGCCAGGGGTACCGTAGTGCCACTACCACCCCAGGCTGGCGAGGATGCCTGCCAGGGGTACCGTAGTGCCACTACCACCCCAGGCTGGCGAGGATGCCTGCCAGGGGTACCGTAGTACTACTACCACCCCAGGCTGGCGAGGATGTCTGCCAGGGGTACCGTAGTACTATTACCACCCCAGGCTGGCGAGGATCTTACGTTACCCCAGGCTGGCGAGGATGCCTGCCAGGGGTACTGTAGTACTACTACCACCCCAGGCTGGCGAGGATGCCTGCTAGGGGTACCGTAGTACTACTACCACCCCAGGCTGGCGAGGATGCCTGCCAGGGGTACCGTAGTACCACTACCACCCCAGGCTGGCGAGGATGCCTGCCAGGGGTACCGTAGTACCACTACCACCCCAGGCTGGCGAGGATGCCTGCCAGGGGTACCGTAGTGCCACTACCACCCCAGGCTGGCGAGGATGCCTGCCAGGGGTACCGTAGTGCCACTACCACCCCAGGCTGGCGAGGATGCCTGCCAGGGGTACCGTAGTACCACTACCACCCCAGGCTGGCGAGGATGTCTGCCAGGGGTACCGTAGTACCACTACCACCCCAGGCTAGCGAGGATGCCTGCGAGTATTCACCAATAATACAAAATATTTGTCAGAGCAACAGAACTGCCTTTCATCCCTGTGCACAATCTGTTTCAGTTGAGCCTAACAGGTGGGCAGCAACAACAATTTGAGATTGTAAGTTGGCCTAGTAACATCATGGTAAACAAGTGGATGGCTTAATATGTCTCAGTGATGTTATAAGAGGCGTCTTGAGTAATTACTGTTGTGCTCACCCAGTGACACCCACACATCCAGAGACTTTCTCAATAACAAGTTCATCAACACTCATTATTCCACTCTGTCTAATCACAGACTCAATCTCGTGAAATGAGGCCTAGTTATGCCACTACTAGAATAATAAAGCACTGTTGATCACCAGGTATGTGTTGTCGCATGATTACGTAGTTTGGCAGGTGTCGTCATGAGATGTCAGGTGAATACTTACATATCGTGCTCTATCTGTCTATCATTATTAATAAAATTTCTAGTCAAACAGTAGTTGTTCAAGTATCTTAATAATCAGGAGGCCAGAGCTCCTTTATCTACTACAGTAGAATCTGTTTTGTGCAACCTTTGTATTGGGTGACCGCCTGTCTTGGTCGACCACAATTCCAAGCACAGATTGTTTCTAACAACAATAATATACATACAGTAAGCGACGACTACCTGCCAAATGCGACCAACGACCACATCCAATAGTCACATGGCCGTTACTTTCACCTGTTATGAACGACCAGAACATGCTGACAGCGGACAACTAAATTCCTCTGGTATTGCTTTCTGTTACATAATCACTGTACATACATTGTGATACAATGCAGGAAGGAAGGGGTGTGGTGACTCAGTGATTAGAACACTGGCCTGTCAATGAAGGGTTGTGGCCTGCCAATGAAGGGTTGTGGTGGCTCAGTGATTAGAACACTGGCCTGTCAGTGAAGGGTTGTGGCCTGTCAATGAAGGGTTGTGGTGGCTCAGTGATTAGAACACTGGCCTGTCAGTGAAGGGTTGTGGCCTGCCAATGAAGGGTTGTGGTGGCTCAGTGATTAGAACACTGGCCTGTCAATGAAGGGTTGTGGCCTGTCAATGAAGGGTTGTGGTGGCTCAGTGATTAGAACACTGGCCTGTCAATGAAGGGTTGTGGCCTGCCAATGAAGGGTTGTGGTGGCTCAGTGATTAGAACACTGGCCTGCCAACGAAGGGTTGTGGTGGCTCAGTGATTAGAACACTGGCCTGTCAATGAAGGGTTGTGGCCTGCCAATGAAGGGTTGTGGTGGCTCAGTGATTAGAACACTGGCCTGTCAATGAAGGGTTGTGGCCTGCCAATGAAGGGTTGTGGTGGCTCAGTGATTAGAACACTGGCCTGCCAATGAAGGGTTGTGGCCTGCCAACGAAGGGTTGTGGTGGCTCAGTGATTAGAACACTGGCCTGTCAATGAAGGGTTGTGGCCTGCCAATGAAGGGTTGTGGTGGCTCAGTGATTAGAACACTGGCCTGTCAATGAAGGGTTGTGGCCTGCCAATGAAGGGTTGTGGTGGCTCAGTGATTAGAACACTGGCCTGCCAACGAAGGGTTGTGGTGGCTCAGTGATTAGAACACTGGCCTGTCAATGAAGGGTTGTGGCCTGCCAATGAAGGGTTGTGGTGGCTCAGTGATTAGAACACTGGCCTGTCAATGAAGGGTTGTGGCCTGCCAATGAAGGGTTGTGGTGGCTCAGTGATTAGAACACTGGCCTGTCAGTGAAGGGTTGTGGCCTGCCAATGAAGGGTTGTGGTGGCTCAGTGATTAGAACACTGGCCTGCCAATGAAAGGTTGTGGCCTGCCAACGAAGGGTTGTGGTGGCTCAGTGATTAGAACACTGGCCTGTCAATGAAGGGTTGTGGCCTGCCAATGAAGGGTTGTGGTGGCTCAGTGATTAGAACACTGGCCTGTCAGTGAAGGGTTGTGGCCTGCCAATGAAGGGTTGTGGTGGCTCAGTGATTAGAACACTGGCCTGTCAATGAAGGGTTGTGGTGGCTCAGTGATTAGAACACTGGCCTGTCAATGAAGGGTTGTGGCCTGCCAATGAAGGGTTGTGGTGGCTCAGTGATTAGAACACTGGCCTGTCAATGAAGGGTTGTGGCCTGCCAATGAAGGGTTGTGGTGGCTCAGTGATTAGAAAGCTGGCCTGTCAATAAAGGGGTGTGGTCAGTGATTAGAACACTGGCCTGTCAATGAAGGGTTGTGGTGGCTCAGTGATTAGAACACTGGCCTGTCAATGAAGGGTTGTGGCCTGCCAATGAAGGGGTGTGGTGGCTCAGTGATTAGAATGCTGGCCTGTCAATAAAGGGGTGTGGTCAGTGATTAGAACACTGGGTCGGAATCCAACTGCCATTTCGAAACGTGTGCAATTTTGTTCACCCCATTTTGCCTGTGTATTTTGGAAGAGACTCTAAAAGCCGTTGGTCCCTACTACCTAGTGTCTACACCAAGGGGAAGCAAAATGCCCCCCCCCCACACATGGAAATGGAGAAAACCTGTTGTGGACTCACAGAGTCGGTCTCAATCTATAAAAACACATTCCCAGGTTAGCTGTGCTCAGCTGTTTAGGAGAGTATGGCATCAAGCGCCAGCCAAGGACACCCTGTGTAGCTGCACTGGTGCATTAGGAACTGGTGCAGGTGCTGTCAGTGAGGTGGGCCATGGTGGTGGCAGCTTCCAGATGGCCCTCTCAATTGGAGACTGCCAAGTAGCCAGACAACCAGACACCACAAACACACTGCATCTCTCTCAGTGCTAAACACACGGGGTCCCCCCCAGTCAGGCTGCAGCTCTGGGCCCAAACACACTGCATCTCTCTCCGTGCTAAACACACAGGGTCCCCCCAGTCAGGCTGCAGCTCTGGGCCCAAACACACTGCATCTCTCTCCGTGCTAAACACACGGTCCCTCCAGTCAGGCTGCAGCTCTGGGCCCAAACACACTGCATCTCTCTCCGTGCTAAACACACGGGGTCCCCCCCAGTCAGGCTGCAGCTCTGGGCCCAAACACACTGCATCTCTCTCCGTGCTAAACACACGGGGTCCCCCCCCCAGTCAGGCTGCAGCTCTGGGCCCAAACTCACTGCATCTCTCTCCGTGCTAAACACACAGGGTCCCCCCAGTCAGGCTGCAGCTCTGGGCCCAAACACACTGCATCTCTATAACAAACAATGTATTGTGGTTACTGGCTGGCTTATGTTTCCAGGTTAAGAAGCAGCATTAACAATGCATTGTTGTTACTGGCTGGCTTCTGTTGCCAGGTTAATAAACTATAATAAACAGTGCATTGTGGTTACTGGCTGGCAGGGTTGTTTGATTTAAATCATTTGATTTAAATTATTGATTTAAATCATGATTTAAATCGCTCCAAAAAATCATTGATTTATGATTTTTTAGATTTTTTTTTTACTTCTGGTTTTTTTAATTGCTGATTTATATGAATTTAACACAAATAATTGTTTACAAGCATCGAGATCAACAAAGTTTTGTGTGTTTTTTAATACAAAACCACAAAGTGCGCACACTTGTGTAGCTGTATTGACACCAGATAGCCTGATACACATAGTACAATTTTTATGACATTGTGTATACCAGATTTTTAAAAATCAAATAAATAAAAAAATCCGATTTAAATAAAAAAAATCATGATTTTTTTCAACCCTGCTGGCTGGTTTGTGTTTCCATGTTAAGAAGCTATAACAAACAATGCATTGTGGTTACTGGCTGGCTTCTGTTTCCAGGTTAAGAAGCTATAACAAACAATGCATTGTGGTTACTGGCTGGCTTCTGTTTCCATGTTAAGAAGCTATAACAAACAATGCATTGTGGTTACTGGCTGGCTTCTGTTTCCAGGTTAAGAAGCTATAACAAACAATGCATTGTGGTTACTGGCTGGCTTCTGTTTCCATGTAAAGAAGCTATAACAAACAATGCATTGTGGTTACTGGCTGGCTTCTGTTTCCATGTAGAGAAGCTATAACAAACAATGCATTGCGGTTACTGGCTGGTTTATGTTTCCAGGTTAAGAAGCTATTTCAAACAGTGCATTGTGGTTACTGGCTGGTTTCTGTTTCCAGGTTAAGAAGCTATAGCAAACAATGCATTGTGGTTACTGGCTGGCTTCTGTTTCCATGTTAAGAAGCTATAACAAACAATGCATTGTGGTTACTGGCTGACTTCTGTTTCCATGTAAAGAAGCTATAACAAACAATGCATTGTGGTTACTGGCTGGCTTATGTTTCCAGGTTAAGAAGCAGCATTAACAATGCATTGTTGTTACTGGCTGGCTTCTGTTGCCAGGTTAAGAAGCTATAGCAAACAATGCATTGTGGTTACTGGCTGACTTCTGTTTCCATGTTAAGAAGCTATAACAAACAATGCATTGTGATTACTGGCTGGCTTCTGTTTCCATGTTAAGAAGCTATAACAAACAATGCATTGTGATTACTGGCTGGTTTCTGTTTCCATGTTAAGAAGCTATAACAAACAATGCATTGTGGTTACTGGCTGACTTCTGTTTCCATGTAAAGAAGCTATAACAAACAATGCATTGTGATTACTGGCTGGCTTCTGTTTCCATGTTAAGAAGCTATAACAAACAGTGTATTGTGGTTACTGGCTGGTTTCTGTTTCCAGGTTAAGAAGTTATTACAAACAGTGCATTGTGGTTACTGGCTGGTTTCTGTTTCCAGGTTAAGAAGCTATAGCAAACAATGCATTGTGGTTACTGGTTGGCTTCTGTTTCCATGTTAAGAAGCTATAGCAAACAATGCATTGTTGTTACTGGTTGGCTTCTGTTTCCATGTTAAGAAGCTATAGCAAACAATGCATTGTTGTTACTGGTTGGCTTCTGTTTCCATGTTAAGAAGCTATAACAAACAATGCATTGTTGTTACTGGTTGGCTTCTGTTTCCATGTTAAGAAGCTATAACAAACAATGCATTGTTGTTACTGGTTGGCTTCTGTTTCCATGTTAAGAAGCTATAACAAACAATGCATTGTTGTTACTGGTTGGCTTCTGTTTCCATGTTCAGAAGCTATAACAAACAATGCATTGTGGTTACTGGTTGGCTTCTGTTTCCATGTTAAGAAGCTATAGCAAACAATGCATTGTTGTTACTGGTTGGCTTCTGTTTCCATGTTAAGAAGCTATAACAAACAATGCATTGTTGTTACTGGTTGGCTTCTGTTTCCATGTTAAGAAGCTATAACAAACAATGCATTGTTGTTACTGGTTGGCTTCTGTTTCCATGTTAAGAAGCTATAACAAACAATGCATTGTGGTTACTGGTTGGCTTCTGTTTACATGTTAAGAAGCTATAGCAAACAATGCATTGTTGTTACTGGTTGGCTTCTGTTTCCATGTTAAGAAGCTATAACAAACAATGCATTGTGGTTACTGGCTGGCTTCTGTTTCCATGTTTAGAAGCTATAGCAAACAATGCATTGTGGTTACTGGCTGGTTTCTGTTTCCATGTTAAGAAGCTATAGCAAACAATGCATTGTTGTTACTGGTTGGCTTCTGTTTCCATGTTAAGAAGCTATAACAAACAATGCATTGTTGTTACTGGTTGGCTTCTGTTTCCATGTTCAGAAGCTATAACAAACAATGCATTGTTGTTGTTTAGAAAGTTAAGAAGTCAGAAAAAACAATACAGCACTACATTTCAGTGGAACTTGGGCACTACATTCCAGTGCAACTTGGGCACTACATTCCAGTGCAACTTGGGCACAACATTCCAGTGCAACCTGGAATCAGGTTGTGTAGTTGTGGTCTAACCTCTGCAGGTTGTGGGTATGTGTTGATGACAGGGCGGCAGTTAGTGTGGCTGTTGATGGATTAAGACCACCCCTCTCTGCCACCCATCTTGTTGGCCTTCCTCACTGCCCTGTCTAATGTTACTCTCTATTAATAGAAGCATTCTGTAGTATTTCTCAGTGTATTGACATTTGAGTTACTCGATTGGCAGATAGTTAATATTGCCTATTGGCTGATAACGAGCAGCAACAGGAGTGTAGGACTTCACACAGCGTCTGTCAGAAGCAATACATGTCAGACCAGAGCAGAACAGGTGGATTGACGTCAGTCTTTAAGTAGTTGTTAACGACAATATCCAGATTTAGTTCACAGGTTGTCTAGTCTAGTCTAGCCAGCGGCAGCTGGGATAATGTGTCCAGTGGGCAAAATGTGTCACACGAGTGGTAGCATAGTGATGGTATGTGCGTGCACGCGCTGCGTGTGTGTGCATGTTTGTGTGAGTGTGCGCATGTGTGTATGTGTGCGCGCGCACGTGCATGCGTGCGTGCGTATGTGTGTCTTGGATAGCAAAATTAAGTTGCTAATACAACACAACGTTATGCAAATTAAAAGTACCGTAAAATAAAAGAGTACAGAAAATAAAGTTTCTCGTATGGAATTCAAACTCACAACTTAAAAGTTTAGCTGCTTTTTGAGTTTAGATAGCAAAGTACCATAGCCACTCTGCCGCAGAAGCTGATGTATGTAACCTGTTATGAGGGGGAAAAAACATGTTTAATAGTGGTTCTGATTTATTTTATTGTGTTAATTGTGTCAATATAAGCAAAGTTTATAATTGTTATGAATGTAGTTATAACAGTTTACTCAAAGCCGATCACTTTGTTTGAGAATCAATTTGATAGGTTACCCAAATTCCAGAGTTAACCAGTCAAACTCAGCAATGAAATGTGGTGTTGCCAGGCTCTTGTGAGATTGACAAACAATGGCACCACACCTTGGCGTCTGGGTAATTGAGACCCAGATGCCTGGTCAGTAACCCTTGGTTATGTTCAATAATAAGATTAAACAAGATTTCCACCCAAAGCAATACCCTACATGGCAAGTAGACAAGATTTAACAAGATTGCCATCCCAAACTATAAGTTCCAGATGGCAAGTGGACAAGGAAGCCATTGGCTTATTGAGAGTCCAACAATTTTATCATCTGCCCACCCTTATCAGACATCTGTAAATTCTATTTTTAGACATATTCGCCCTACTAGTATTAACACAATCATTTGACGGTTTGTTCCATTTATCACCCTCCTGTGAGAAAGAGTGCTTTCTCATGTCCAACCTACACTGCTCCTTGACTAATGCTGCTTTGTGTCCTCTGGTTCTTCTGCCTTCTTTAAGTTTGAAGAACATATTACTTTCAATATCCTCATAACCACTCACTATTTTAAACACTTCTACTTGGTCTCCTCTTAGTCTTCTGGTCTCTAGTGTTGTCAAACCACATTCTAATAAGCGGGTTTCATAACTGATCTACTGAAATACCGATCCCTGTGGTACGTACCATCCTCAAAACAGATTTCCAGTTTGAAATCTCACCATCTCTATTACTCTCTGTCTTCTGTGTGTAAGCCACTTTTCTATCCAGTTGATTACATCATTACCTATACCATGGGCTTTTTGTTTTAGTAACAATCTTTGATGTGACGCTTTATCGAAAGGAAGGAAGCCATCGCCTTATCGAGGGTTGGTGTAAACAACACATTGTTATCATCACTGTGTTGTTGGATGATATTTACCTTCTGTTTACTAGATAATCTAGTAAATCAGGTAGTAAGTAACATAATTGTTATCTAGTAGATGATACAATATTGTTGTGTTGTTTACAGGAGAGGCTGGTGAATAGCAGAGGAAATGTGTCTTCAGAAGCTAGTGTGATGATCACAGACAGAGTCTGGAAGCAGAAGACATCACACTTGTGTAAAACACACCATTAGAGACTCGATGAAGACATTTACAATGCAGACTGACAGCGGAGGCCCTGACAAAGGTGGGTGGATGTATCATAGTCAGAGTAACTGTACTCAGTAATCGTAATAAATTTTTTATTAGTCATACTCATACTCTATTGGTCAAAAAGTCAAGTAATTGTTGTACATTGTTGATTACATTGCCAAAGTAATCATAATCTTGTCACAACCACAATTACAATTTCCTTGTGCATATATTTCTGTTGCCCAGCTCCCAACTAAAATAGTTGCAAGCAGGCTTTTCTCTTCATTTCGCATGCAGAGTAACTGTATTTTGATATTATGTTTGATTTTGTCTTGAAAAACATTGGTGACAATAATAACGTGAATTTTTTTAATTTATTTCATTATTTCATATTGTTAATGCAATAATCAGTGTAATCATAATTACAGTAAAGTGTTTTGGGTTTGAACAGTCCCAAGGACTGTATACCATGCTATATAAGAACATACCTTTTGCCTTTAAATACAAAAGTAATTGTAAATTGTAATCAATTACACTCATTTCAAAGTAATCATTGTGCTTGAACTCATACATTTTAACAGTAATCCTATTCATAATTGATTACACTTGTGGTGTAATTGCCCCATCTCTGATGACAGTCTCATCCAGGTTACTTCTGTAGTCTATAGGGGTCAGACCACAGTAGAGAATGGCATTGGTAGCCATGTTAACGTTCTGTCTGGTTATAAGAAAACGTGTCCATCAAAAATTCTGAAAAATTTTCACAGCAGCTGCTATCATTCCATTGACATGCTGACCAAGTTTTGTCAAAATCACATACCTCCAGCTCCAGACATGCGATGCCTGTAAATTTTGACAAAAATAGCCATGTATTCATGTGCCCATGTGGCCCATAGCAGAAAAATTCCTATAAATCCCTCCGCCTGTTAAACTAAAAAAATGCACTGTTTCACAGCCAATAGCTTCTACAAACAAACCTGTTAATACACCTGCTCAATTGCACTTATGTCACATCATATGAATTGTTTAAATTCACATATCACAATTTAATACGCCCTACATTCATGTGAAACAATAAACAGGAAGGTCAACTGTGGTCTTACCCCTATACACCCTCTCGCTGTCTAAAGGACATGCCCAGACAGTGATGCATCACTGCAGTCTGCCTCCGTATCCAAGCAGCTACTGATAACTTCCTTGCAAGTCATTTTGTTTAGAAGATGTCAAATATCTGGTTTCAGAGCAATACAGAAGCAATTGCAGTAATTGTGGAATGAATTGATAGCGGTGATGTCATATCTTTAGATTGGCATTCAACACTAGCTAATGTCTGATGTCATAAATCGTTTAATAATCTGTCCAACTCACTCGTGGCTGTGTCTTTGTCATCTGGTGTCCGCTAACACACTACAGCAGAACCCTATTTTAAGACCACCCACAACATTAAAGGGACATGGTCTTGGTATTAATTGGCTACATTTCACCTATATCATGACTTAATATGGGCATTGAATGTTTGAAGGGTGGAAAGGAGGCCGGGAGTGAGGGAGTTTTTAATGAGGGAGTTACGGAGCATGTAGGCATGTGATTGATGCAGGGAGAAATGGTGGGAATGAGGGAAGTAGAAAATGGGGTTTGAGTTTGTATTTACTTGCACCCAGAAAGTCAGTGTAGATTTCCCATGGATATCAGTGAGTTTACATTAAGACTAAGCCACAATGTAGACTTAGTGTTGAACCTTGAAGGCCGAACTACTTGACATGAGAGAGTGTCTGTTGATGATTCTGTGAGACCTGCTCAATATTGTTTGCACAGATGTTGACTACATACACAGCTATTTTTCTTATGTTATTCACAGTATTGGCGTGTTGACATATTTGGTTTTGAGTTTCATTTCTGTGATGCCAGCTTACACTTTTGTTGTCTTGCAAAAAATATTGTCTTACCTAGAGTTTGTCAGTCTTCTTCAGTGTCTCTACTTTCTGTGGCCTCTCTTGCTGATGCACATAATGTCCTTCAAATTTATTACAAATGAAGGTAAAAGTGATACCCCTAATGTTAACAAATCATAGGCTATAAACAATTGGTCAGTGTCTGTGAAGGAGGGTGTCAAGGGTGAAGTCGAATTCGATTTGTCGCATGCACTAGAACATGTTCTAATTTGTTGAATGCGACTTGCTACAGCCAGTGAAATGCTGTTTCGGTCCAAAGGTAAAATGTCTGACAGAAGCAAAAAACAACGCAAGTATTCAGTTATTTCAGTCGATTCCATGTTCATGGAAAGTGGCATCAACTGAATACCATCCAAGGGAGGTCCGGGATGCAGCGCCGTGCAAGTTGGCCATAACTATTGAGCAGTGCACTGAAGGAAATTTGGTACGTAGGTGTTTGTCGGAAATTTAAGTGGGGAACAGCTGTTTTATCGCCCATGTAAACACTTAGAACTCCAAGGTTTTCACTTGTTTACTAGATGCACAAGCAATTATCTATGGCACTGAGCTAGTTATTTAAGTTTCAACATCATTATGATATGTTGTTTTATATGCCATATGGTGTCTTGCATTAGGTGGTTATAATAAATAATGATGTACATATTGCACACAGGCCATTGCATTAGCATTGCCAGGCCAATGCCCTGACATTGGCATTGTCAGGCCCATGCCATGACATTGGCATTGCCAGGCCAATGCCCTGACATTGGCATTGCCAGGCCAATGCCATGACATTAGCATTGCCAGGCCAATACCCTGACATTGGCATTGCCAGGCCAATGCCCTGACATTGGCATTGTCAGGCCCATGCCATGACATTGGCATTGCCAGGCCAATGCCCTGACATTGGCATTGTCAGGCCCATGCCATGACATTGGGCTATTGCCATGCCCATGCCAAGACATTGGGCCATTGCCATGGGCCATTGCTTCCCAAACGAAAGATCACAACCGGGGCACACTAGTTTATTCAGAATTTGGCCGAGTATATGGCATAAACTAGTTATATATTATTGTTCTCATTTACACACAGTTGTTCATGAATTGATTATGTAACATTACAGAAATATTCTGGAAACAATTTATAGTACCAGGATATATAGGCCATACATTTCAAAACAAAACTGATTTATCGTGCACGGTATAAACCTGTCCAATAACTATAGTTATGTCATGTCAAAAAAAAATTAATGTAAATATACATGCACACATTGACTAATCCAATAATTAATCATTGAATTTATGTAATAGATAAGTGTGAAAATAATTCACAAAAAGTGGATTATCTTACCTTTATAATTTAACGCAAAATATTGATGATCGAATGCGCTTATTAAAAGATTTTACATAATTTGTAGCAAACATACAACTTGCACCACAATGGGTAATGAGTTGCATAAAATTCTAAAACTGTTGTTATATGCAACAGTAATTCCTTTCAGACTCTGTTGTTTTAATTACACCAAAGACTTGAGGTGTAAATTGCACCACAGGACGAATTAAATAAAGTTATTTTTTCTGGCTAAAACATTTGCCTGAGCATAAATACATGGCAATATCATCATTATTGTCAGTAAGATTACTGTTGTTTGTATGACCAAGGTATTTACATTTCTCAGTGTGACGTAGTAAATGGGTATTAATAGTTGCAGGGTGAATATTTTTGTTGTCCTGAAGTTTGTTATCAATAACCATAAACAGTGTAGTGTGATCTGTTGGTAAATTATATCAAACATATTGCCATACTCAGCACAACAATCAGTGAGTTTCCCCAAACCAGAAACATTACAAGAAAAAAGTTATTAGCATACAATATGGTGCTTGCAACCAACATGTAATTTATTCAGATTGACGCTTAAGTCATCCGTGTACACACTAAAAAGATGGGGAGAAACGTTTTCATCATTTGACATTGAATTTCTTACTGTTGTGACTAGTAATAGAGAATTCTCAAAATAAAATAAGGACAGCCATGGTCAATTACTTTAGTGACATAAATAGATGAGCCATTCACTATATCTTGTCAAAAGACTTCTTATAAAAAGTATTTCAGTTGAGTGATGCTTTTAAAATCCAATTTGGTTAACACATGTAGTTAAAAAATTGGAAACACTAGATAATATTAAATGTTAAGATAATGAACTAGCAACTGGTGCAAGAGCAAGGGGTCTATAAGTGTTGTTATCAGACAGATCACCTGGTGCAAGAGCAAGGCCAAAGGGGTCTATAAGTGTTGTTATCAGACAGATCACCTGGTGCAAGAGCAAGGCCAAAGGGGTCTATAAGTGTTGTTATCAGACAGATCACCTGGTGCAAGAGCAAGGCCAAAGGGGTCTATAAGTGTTGTTATCAGACAGATCACCTGGTGCAAGAGCAAGGCCAAAGGGGTCTATAAGTGTTGTTATCAGACAGATCACCTGGTGCAAGAGCAAGGCCAAAGGGGTCTATAAGTGTTGTTATCAGACAGATCACCTGGTGCAAGAGCAAGGCCAAAGGGGTCTATAAGTGTTGTTATCAGACAGATCACCTGGTTTATTTTTAATTGTGAGTTTGCCTGTACTTTATCTTGAATTTCCTTTATGTTAACAATACGTTTGATCATTGAACTGCACACTGCTGATGAATGCACACTGTCTGTTTCAGCACCTGTGCATCCCACTAGAATCACAGCTAGAAGACCTTTCCAATGATTAATTGGAATGAAGCCATTGTGTTGTTGCAGCACCAAGTCCAAGTACATGCATGGATGCTTCTACTGCTGCATTGCCTTTTCCCAATTCATATGAAGTCATTTAACTAGTTATAAGACTCAGCATGTGTTTTCAATTATTGTGTAGTGTCACTGACAGCGCACAATGTATTGGCATTACACTACTATTAAATAATCTGTATTTTATAGATGGAATCAGATTATTGACACTATATTATATATAAAATCTATTCAGCGTCTTGTAGAATGGTATATTCCTCTCCTCTGCTAATCCTTGTTATGATGTTTAGTATTAGTATGTGGATGTTGTCAATGCATTAAGTACATTTGTTAAGCAGTTCACTGTAGACCAAGCTTATGATGATTGTGTAAACTTATTGAAAGTCGATCGGGGTTGACATGCAGCCATGACATATGTAAATAAATTACTCTTGTACTTGTTCATATCATGTGCTTGTTTGGAGGTGTCCACTGCAGATGCAGTGACTGTTCTTTTATTTTAGTGACTAGATTACACACGTTGCAAAGTACATAGAGTTATCACCAAATCTACACAAATACCCCAATATGCAAATGAAATAATTGTTTCCTATTAACCACTATGCACAGTAGTTAAACATATGTCACACCTTTATATAATCCTTCAGCAAAATTAACAGTCACTTGCTGCACACATCTCCAGTATCAGTTTCGACAATACAGATGCAGAGACTCAATATATAAACTCCAAAGACTGGTAACTGTCACCTGAACTTGTGTTCAGCAGACCTGGGGTCAGTTACACTATGATTGGACTTGAAATGCCAATTTCAGAATTGGAATTGGTGTTTTGTTTTTAAAAGTAATTGGAATTGGTGAAAATGTAACTGGTATTTCAAATTACTTTTTTAGTTACATTGTAATTTAATTCAAAAGATGTGCAACAAATAATCAATAAAATATAATATGCTGCATATATCATATTATTTGTTTGCCAATATGTACCATAATATGCAGAAATTAAGTAAAGCTGCTCTAAAATAGATGCTTTTATTTTGATTAGGTATTGACATTGTTGAGGTGGTATTGGTAATTGGTATTGGCATAATGTAATTGACCCAAGTCTGATCACCAGGTATGCACAAATAACCCAATATGCAAATTAAATATACTTGGTCTCTACTAAACACAATGCTCGATAATTTACAATAATAGTCAATATTTCACACCTTTATACAATCCTTTAGTTAATAGTAACCTGCCACATAGGTCTAGTAACAGTTGCAACAGGTACAGACGCTCTGCTCTGTATAGTAACTCCAAAGACAGAGTAACCTGAATTTCTAAAATACCTGCAAAATCAACAAATGTTTCAATGGAAAAAATCGGAATCCACTTGCATCATATCTAAATAATTCGGTGAGCAAATTATTGCTGCCTTCCAGTAAAGTCGCACTGTATAAAGACATCGTTCAACAAAGTCGAATTCAACTGATCGACTTTGTTGAATGCGATTCGCATGTGACTAAATCGATCAGATCTGGAGGGGTGTGACAGGTATCTAACTGGCATTGTTTGTGTATCAGTGAATGAGGATCTGGACGGGCATGACAAGTATTTAACTGACATTGTTTGTGAATGAGGGTCTGGAGGGGCATGACAAACCTCTGACATTGTTTGTGTATCAGTGAATGAGGGTCTGGAGGGGCGTGACAAGTCTCTAACTGACATTGTTTGTGTATTCATTGAATGAGGGTCTGGAGGGGTGTGACAAGTCTCTAACTGACATTATTTGTCTATCAGTGAATGAGGGTCTGGAGGGGCATGACAAGTCTCTAACTGACATTGTTTGTGTTTCAGTGAATGAGGGTCTGGAGGGGCGTGACAAGTCTCTAACTGACATTGTTTATGTATTCAGCGAATGAGGTTCTGGAGGGGCATGGCAAGTCTCTAACTGACATTGTTTGGGTTTTAGGGAATAAGGGTTTGGAGGGGCATGACAAGTCTCTAATTGTCATTGTTTGTGTTTTCAGTGAATGAGGGTCTGGAGGGGTGTGACAAGTCTCTAACTGACATTGTTTGTGTATTCAGTGAATGAGGGTCTGGAGGGGTGTGACAAGTCTCTAACTGACATTGTTTGTGTATTCAGTGAATGAGGGTCTGGAGGGGCGTGACAAGTTTGTGAGTCAGACATCTATGCCTGAAGGCAAGGAGCTTCAGTATATTCTCAGCCATGTTGGCTTTGTGGAAGAGGAGAAGATGCTGGTGCCAGGGGTGAAAGTAAGGGCGGCATCCGTCAAGAAACTGGCTTCCCTTGCAGTTGACTGCTTTGGTGAGTAAACCTCCTCTCAACGCACATATGAAAAAAAAAATTTCTTCAAAATCTGAAGACACTTTTTCTTTAGAATCTGAAGAAACTTTTGTGCAAGAGATCAATGTTCTAAATCTAGCAGTTATTTTATCGATTGAGTACAAAACAAATCATGTACAGAAGTTATTACGGTTGTTACAATTACACAACAGATGCCCTTTGTGAGTGACAATCATAAATATGGCGCCACAAAATCTGCTGCGTACTTACAACATAAAAACAGACGGAAAACTGCAAACTCTGGAATCATACTTGTGATATTGTCAGTTAAAATGTACGTACCCCTATCATCATTCAACATGATGACAATGTCTACGAAAAGAATTTATTTCAGTGCGAACACAAGCATAAAATTGCAACAATCAAACACGATTAAGATTTCAACTGTTCTAATGATAGTCTTTAGATGGCGCCATTTTGACATGCACTCAAACTAGTAAGGAAAGAATCCGCTGCATTGCCTGTCCCGCTATAGTGGGCTGTCACTTTCAAGCATCGTAAACCAATGGAGCTATAGGGGGATCTCACACTGAAATGGTTAACTTTCCTTTGGTGATTATTATGAATAGTTGCATACATTTTTGTCCAATAAAATGAAATATGTAATTTTGTTTACGTCAGTAGTGACAGACGTGTTGCATTAGTCATGGGACTAGTGTCCCATGTTAAAATTTGTCTCAAACCTGTTTATGCCTTATTTTTCTTTCAAAAAGTAATCTTTCTCAGTTGTTTATACTCCCAAGGGTTGATATATTCAACTAGTGATGTCTCTAAACGTGAGATCCAGCAAGGTTTCAAAAAGTGCTGATTTTTAGCATCTACCGATATTGACTACGTTGCCCATACATGTCCTGTCTGTTGTTTAGACATCGGCGGAGTAAACAACGAGAAGACGGAACTGCCACGCATTCTTTTCCTCATGCATCAATGGTTCATCTCCTCCGAGGATCTTGCAACAATCTTCCTCGACATGTATCCTTCATTCACATCTCACGCTTGATGTGTTCATACTTGAAGTCTTCACACTTGATATGTTCATGTTTGATGGAGTCATGTTTGATGCGTTCATGTTTGATGCATTCATGTTTGATTGTTCACGCTTGATGTGATCATGTTTGATGTGATCACACTTGATATGTTCAAACTTGATGTGTTCACTCTTGGCATATTCATGTTTGGCATGTTCATGCTTGACGTGTTCATGTTTGGCATGTTCATGCTTGGCGTGTTCACGCTTGACATGTTCATGCTTGACATGTTCGTGTTTTATGTGTTCACAGTGGTCAGTGGTTTCCATAGGTGCCAAACCTAATTGGTACATGTCCAGTAACAAATATCCATAAGATCCATATGAAAACCTACATTGCTGGTTTGCTCAAATGGATCCCACTCCGCAAACTTTATATTGATACAGTCGCGCCTTGTTATAATGCGCCCCATTATTACACGGATTCGGATATAACGCGGTCGGTCGTGGACCCCGATTTTCTGCCGCCAGGGGTGAAATGGTTGGGCTGCCGTGTTTCGCCGGCCTAGGCTTTGGCTGGGCGACTTGTTAATTGCAATGGTGATTCATACAAATGCGCTGCATGTGAATAAAACATTCACACATTCAGTGGTAATTTAGACATCAGAGACACACCAGCCAATTCACTCCTGCACCTTTCAATCGATTGAAAACATTGAAGTTTAACCCGTTTATTCTACATAACAGGCAGCAAGAGCGAGTCGATTTCAGGCGGCAAGATTAAACCATTCTTACTGAATGCCAATACATGAAAACAACTCACAGTGAAATAAAAGTTGAGTGAAATAGTGTTAAACGCAATTGAGCAGGCAACAGCAATATAAAACTCGGGTGAAACAGCAACGAAGTATCATTAGCCTTCCGTTAGTCTGTTACATCTTAAATATTGTTCTCGAATCTTCGCTATGCTAAAACGCAAGGCGTACATGGTACGCGAAAAGTTAGATTTGGTCATCCGGATACGAAATGGTGAATTGCAATGCAAAGTGTCTTGGGAGATGCGCGTTCCCGAATCGACGCTTGGGAGATGGCTAAAGGATGAAGTGAAGCTACGAGAATTTTTAATCAAAGTTTAAACGTGTAAACTCGTATGCACATGTTCCGCTGCTCATCTCCTGGTTATTGTTTTCGATGAGCATTACTCAGTCATGCGTCAGTCAGTCCATCGTAACAGATTATTGTCGATTTGTATTCCACAATTCTACACACGTGTATTTTATTCTGTTCAACTTTTTGACATTTTTAACTCGATACAACGCACATTGACGTTAATATTCTACTCTAAATAAACTTTATATACCGTGCGGCACAACAGGGCTTCCTCGCAGTGGCGGCGATCAGTCAGTCCATCGTAACAGATTATTTGTATTCCATAATTCCACACACATGTATTTTATTCAGTTCAACATTCGATAAAGTATGACATTTTAAAATCGATACAACACACATTAACGTTAATATTCTACTCTAAATAAGCTTTATAAACCATGCGGGATAACAGGGCTTCCTCACGGCAGCGGGGATCAGTGGCGGTGTGGCATGTTAATTGCTGTTCGTGGTACCCCTGGTGGCAGATACGGGAACACCTAATGTGCCTCGCTTACAACGTGGATTAGCTAACTGCACACAGCTAAAATATCCACGAGAGTTGGTTTTTGGACATGTTTTGATCTGTTGATCTGTTATTTGCTGACATTTTACAAACATGGGCCGTATCCTGTATTACCAAAAAAACCTTGCAAGAATTGGCACTTACGACTTTCATGGTCTATAGTCTTCATAATGTTCACTTCCCAATCACCACACAAATTTTATACTCCATGGTCCTTACTTGTCAACTGTCACACGGTGACGTTGTAGCCTCCTCCCAATAAACAGTGACATTTACAAAAAGAAAACAATATTCATTTGGAATTTCACAATGAAACTAAAGGTGGTGAACCACAGTAGTCATGCGCAAAGTAACATATTAGTACCTCAGGGAAAATGTCTTGCGTTATTGTGTACTTCTTTGTATTAAAAACAACATTCTTGTCACATATGCTGGTTTACTTGATGCTGTATGTGACAGTACTTAACTGTGTATCAGCTGTGACTCATGTCATGACTGTGTTAATGCGTGCACAGAGTCGCCATGCATGCATATCAACAGTGCATGCCCTCGCCATGCCTACAAGGCCAGAGTGTGTCAAGCCATCAGGTAAGACGTGTCACATTTCAGCAGTGTGTCATAGTTAGGTGAGACATCAAATGTCAGCAAAGTGTGTCATGGAATCAGGTAAGACATGTCATATGTCAGCAAAATGTGTCATAGTCATGTGAAACGTCATATTTCAGCAATGTGCATCATGAAGCCAGGTAAGATATGTGTCAGCATTGTGTCATGAAGTCAGGCAAGACATGTCACATGTCAGCAGTGTGTGTCATGAAGTCAGGTAAGATGTCATATGTCCAAATGTCATATGCAAAGTTTGTCATGAAGTCAGGTAAGACATGACATGTCAGCAAAGTGTGTCATGAAGTCAGGTAAGCTATGTGACATGTCAGCAAAGTGTGTCATGAAGACACGCTTTTTTGGGTAGAAGAATATTCCTTCACATTCTTGTAATTTAGAATTTACACGTGTGCCGTAGTGAAAGGTACAAAGGTAGCAGAACTGTCAAATTAAGCATTTTGAAGATGTGAATATTCTGTTACTGCTCACAAATGTTTGATTACAGATTTTTCTGTTGACGTTAGATTTTGGATCGATACATTTCCGGTTCACTTTGATCTCAACCCGAAGTTGTTAGAAGCAGTGTCCAAGTTTAAAGATGTTATTATGAAGCAGGATGATAACGAGGCGCTTACACAACTCGTTGACATCTCAAAAATGTGAGTTTTTAATAGGCTGGCTCAGATTTCTGGTGCCTATAAAAAATATAAAATATTTTTTATTTGTCAAGTCACTGTGTACATAATGTTTTAGATGTTTGTTATCTGACCTAATATTTGCAGCATTGTAAACACATCAAACATTTCATTATTGATTACATGTGTTGTACGACTTACTTCTTATGTAATGGAAAATAGTACTATGGTTTTAAAAATTGCATTTCCATCTTAAGGTAGCTGGGGCGGCAAACGTGTCAATTGATTTTTTTCCTCATAACATACAAGGAAATATTGAACTGAATGTTGACACCACAAATAATCACCCGGCACTAATGTCATATTTTGCCAATCCATCCTTAAAAAAACAGTCCTTTTGGAATTCCCCTGACTTCTTAGAACTACTGACAATGTTTCCATAGTAACGTTGAACTTGGAACCAGCTTTATTCTTATTCGTTCGCCATTAATGGCGGAACATATCATCTGGTTACTATGATTCCAGTAAACATCAGTATTATATCTACCTAACTAAATCATACCTTAGACCAGCAAATATCAGCACTAACGTAGTTTATTGTGCCTTTGAAGCTGGAAACTGGGAAGTAGATGTGACCTTCTAGTCCCACAGATAACGGGCCAATCAAAATGATCATAAACACACCCTGTTGTGCATTTGTCAGATGGCTGGCATAACCTGAAACCTGATATCATAGATGACAACACTTTGCAAATAGAAATTCAAGTGCCACTGTGGCGTCAAATTAAGGGGCATGTCAATATTAGAAATGGCTATTATGTTTTATCTAAAAGAAGCTATGAGCAAAAACTAGCATGTAACATAAAAAATGACAGCAAGAGTTTTTATGCATATGTCAGGAGTAAACAAAACGTACAAGACAAGGTTGGACCTCTAGAAGACAGTGCTGGAAATATAATATCACGGGTTTTTAATAGCGGAAGACCTAAATGGTTACTTCAGTTCAGTGTTTACCAAAGAAGGTATTAGTTCATTACCAGTTGCTGATGCTAAATTTCAGGGAGCTAAATCTGACTATTTAGGTCCGTTAGTTGTAACTCCAGAATTGGTAGCTAAGAAAATAAAGGCAATGAAGGATAACAAATCACCGGGAGTGGATGGGATTCCTCCAAAATTACTAATGGAAACAGTAGAACAAATCAGTATACCACTTGCAAGAGTATTCAACTTGTCATTAAAAGAGGGAGTTGTTCCGTTTGAATGGAAAGAAGCAAACATCATACCATTATTTAAAAAGGGTTCGAGAAATAAGTCAGAGAATTACAGACCAGTGAGTTTAACGTCAGTGATTTGTAAATTATTAGAAAGGTTAATTAAAGACCATATGGTGGACTTCCTCGTTAAGCATAAATTATTAAATTCATCTCAACATGGATTCCTTAAAGCGAGGTCATGCTTAACAAATATGTTATGTTTTTTGGAAGAAATCACTAAGTGGATAGACGTGGGATCGCCAGTAGATATTATCTACTTAGATTTTCAGAAAGCTTTTGACAAAGTGCCACATCAAAGATTACTACTTAAATTAAAAGCCCATGGTATCGGGGATAGCATAACTGACTGGATAGAAGAATGGCTGACTGACAGAAGACAACGAGTTGTAGTAGATGGAGAAGTTTCAAATTGGAAATCGGTTTTGAGTGGGGTACCTCAAGGATCAGTGTTACGACCTATATTATTCTTAATATATATCAATGACTTGGACGACAGTATAACAAGTAACGTACTGAAATTTGCGGATGACACAAAACTGTTTAGAAAGGTTAATACTGATGGTGATAAACAACATTTACAAAACGATCTAGACAGATTAGAGAAATGGCAGATGTTGTTCAATTTTGGGAAATGTAAATGCCTACATACAGGACATGGGAACTTGAATGTAAACTATAAAATGGGAGATACTGTTCTGGGTACTACTGTAAAAGAAAAGGACTTAGGAGTTACAATAAGCGCTGATATGAAAGTTTCAGAGCAGTGTGGTATTGCAGCTTCAAAGGGTAATCAAATTCTTGGATTCATTAGAAGAAACATAACATATAAGGGAAAAAGTTAATTATACCTCTTTATAAAGCAATAGTTAGACCTCATTTAGAATACTGTATACAAGCATGGAGACCATATCGTAAGAAGGATATAGATACGCTTGAACGCATACAAAGGAGAGCAACTAAAATGATTCCAGAACTTAGAGACCTTAGTTATGAAGAACGCCTGAAAGAATGTGGTTTAACAACTCTAGAGACAAGGAGGTTAAGAGGAGATCAGATTGAAGTTTTTAAGATATTGAATGGGTATGAAAATATTGATAGAAATATGTTTTTCTCACTCAAGAAGGATAGCAGAACTAGAGGACATGAGGTAAAATTAGTAAAGGATCAATGTAGATTGGACATCAGGAAGCACTCGTTCTCACAGAGGACAATAAATTAATGGAACAAATTGTCTACAGATTGTGTAACTGCTAGCAGCGTGAATATGTTTAAAAACAAGGTTGACACATATCTCAGGAGGGCGGGTTATAAGTAGATGAACATTGTTGGATTCTCGATAAGCCAATGGTTTCCTTGTCCACTTGCCATCTGGGCCTTTGGCTTGGATGGCAAATCTTGTTAAATCTTTAAATCTAAAAAATCAACAATACGTAAAACGCTAGTGAAAAAAATTCACATTTCAAGCATGATACGTATATCTATAGACATTTCTGTTATCACTAACAACCAAGAAATGCTGCTTAATGTTCTTTTTTAGAAAAACTACAACATTTACTAAGCTGCAATTTGGCGTATGGATGCGTCTTAAATGTAGGCAAAAGTACATGAATTTGAATTACGATTGGTGAAGTGTTTGTGTCAAAAATGCACTGCCACTTTAGGCTGTCATTCAACTTTTTGCGAACTTATTCATGGTGGTGTAGCACACTTAATTCGATTATGTTAACCAACATTTTTCGTACAGTTATGCATTTTGTGGCTATTTTTTCATATTTACAAGAATGTTTTAAAAATCTTGTAACATTACCAAATAAATGAAAAACTCAATTTTTTTTTAATCTGGAATATTATATAGTATTTCAACTACAATCTATCAAGAAATGATTAATTTATCTTAAAAACTTCTACTGAAACTACTCAATTCAGTACAAGCATATAATAGCTGCCCCAGCTACCTTAAATCCTTGCCAATACCTGGCTCTGGTAATGATTTTGTTTGTTGGTCAGCACATCATATTCATTGTCTGACTACCCAGACATATTGATGTCTATAGATGTTATTTTTTTTTATTTATAGTTTTTTTATGCACACAGTTACTGTGGTCAAAATAAATGATTCTGAATTCTGAGTTTATTTTCGCTGTCGGCTTTGTCCATGTAATAGTATTTCTCTCCCGAGATGTTAAAGTGTGGTCTGTGTGAACAGTCCGTCCTACGACTGGATGAGGAACATGTCGGTGCGACACTCCTCTACAAGACATTCCACAAGAAAGGTGTCCCTCGTCTTCAACAACCTGCAGCCGAGCGAACTTGCCGAACAATTTACATTCCTCGAATACAAGGCATTTAGGAGAATTACAGTGAGTTGTCACTCATATGTGCTTATAGTTTTAGTCTTTTTTGAAAGTCTTATAGTGAGCCACCTAATAATTTACATTCCTCAAATACAAAGCATTTAGCAGAATGACTGTGCGTTGTACTGCTATCTTTAGTATTATTTTATTTCACCCCCATTGCCAGAGGAGAGACATGAAAACACACATAGTTTCCTATATAAAAGGCACAATAAAATAGAGCACAACTGGTGAGTGGACATGATTTACACATTAGTACCTGATAAAATAGAGCACAACTGGTGAGTGGACATGATTACACATTAGTACTCGATAAAATAGAGCACAACTGGCGAGTAGACAGGATTTACACATTAGCACCTGATAAAAAAAGTTGTACTACTTTGGATGCATTTGTCATGATTTAATATGTCATATTTGTGATTACAGCTAGAGAGATCTGAACTCAATGAACTGCCATCAAATTATGAATTTATGCAACATATCAATATCACTGAACCTAATTCGGGATGGACTAAATGAATTGAGGAGGGAGTTTTATTGAGATATGTTACATTTATAGAACAAACGTTGTACATCATAACATGTGACATCTTACTGGCTGTCATCTTACTGGCTGTCATCTTACTGGCTGACATCTTACTGGCTGTCATCTTACTGGCTATCATCTTACTGGCAGACATCTTACTGGCTGTCATCTTACTGGCTGACATCTTACTGGCAGACATCTTACTGGCTGTCATCTTACTGGCTGTCATCTTACTGGCAGACATCTTACTGGCTGTCATCTTACTGGCTGACATCTTACTGGCAGACATCTTACTGGCTGACATCTTACTGGCTGTCATCTTACTGGCAGACATCTTACTGGCTGTCATCTTACTGGCTGTCATCTTACTGGCTGTCATCTTACTGGCTGACATCTTACTGGCAGACATCTTACTGGCTGACATCTTACTGGCTGTCATCTTACTGGCTGACATCTTACTGGCTGACATCTTACTGGATGACATCTTACTGGCTGTCATCTTACTGGCTGACATCTTACTGGCAGTCATCTTACTGGCTGACATCTTACTGGCTGTCATCTTACTGGCTGACATCTTACTGGCTGACATCTTACTGGCTGACATCTTACTGGCTGTCATCTTACTGGCTGACATCTTACTGGCTGATATCTTATTGGCTGTGTTTCTGTTTTCAGTTTAATGACTTCAAACACTATGCAGTGCATGGGTCCTTGAAGGACAACGCCAAGCTGGAGCGGTCCATTGCGCTCTTCAATGGGCTTTCTCAGTGGGTCCAGTGCATGGTCCTCTGTAAGACCACGCCACAGCAGAGAGCTGACGTCATAGTCAAATTTATCAACATTGCAAAAGTAAGTGGGGAACTACTTCTGAATGACTAATTTAAAGGCAGTGCACAACGATTCTCATTGGCTGACTGAATGACTGCTTTACGGATATTGCAACACTGAATTTATTACTGTTTATAACATCTTGTTTGGGTAAAAGTAATATTCATACTAAGTGTGTTACTCTCATCATCTTTTGTATCTTAATACTTTAGAAAATACATGATTTCGCAATGAAATTAAATATGCAAGTTTATGACATATAGAGACCCTTAATTACATAAGCCATGACATATGAGCTTATAACAGTTTTTTCTAAAGTATGTTATTATTTGAAGGTATGTCAATGTAAATCTTGATTTCAGGGTAAATCTGTAGCACTTAGTAATAATGCTTTACTTGTTAAGCCACTGACTTGTTGATAAACTGAGCTGTGTTAATGTTGTTGATGACCACATAAAGCATGTATAACCCTCCCTGTCTGTCTGCCAGAGACTGCTGGAACTACACAACTACAACAGTCTGATGGCAGTGATTGGAGGGCTCACTCACAGCTCTCTTGCCAGACTCAATAAGAGCAACACCTGTCTGCCCTCAGAGTATAAGAAGGTATGGTCAGCAGTGGTCATCACACTAGAAGCCATTTCCTCCCCTACAGTCAGCAGTGGTCGTCACACTAGAAGCCATTTTTTCCCCTACAGTCAGCAGTGGTCATCACACTGGAAGCCATTTCCTCCCCTACAGTCAGCAGTGGTCATCACACTGGAAGCCATTTCCTCCCCTACAGTCAGCAGTGGTCATCACACTGGAAGCCATTTCCTCCCCTACAGTCAGCAGTTGTCATCACACTGGAAGCCATTTCCTCCCCTACAGTCAGCAGTGGTCATCACACTGGAAGCCATTTCCTCCCCTACAGTCAGCATTGGTCATCACATTAGAAGCCATTTCCTCCCCTACAGTCAGCAGTGGTCATCACACTGGAAGCCATTTCCTCCTCTACAGTCAGCAGCGGTCATCACACTAGAAGCCATTTCCTCCCCTACAGTCAGCAGCGGTCATCACACTAGAAGCCATTTCCTCCCCTACAGTCAGCAGTGGTCATTACACTAGAAGCCATTTTCTCCCCTACAGTCAGCAGGGGTCATCACACTAGAAGCCATTTCCTTCCCTACGGTCAGCAGCGGTCATCACACAAGAGAATACACCCTCTCCTCATCAGTTTCGTTAGTTATTGTTGCTCTTTTTTATTCACTGCTGTGACTCGTTAAATTGTGAAAAACTTGAGGCCTTGATTTTGATTTCAGTTGCATCATTGCATAGATCAGAACATTCTGAACAAGTCCACCAAGTTTCATGACAGTTGGCCTTCATCTAAAATAATTAGGATTAAGTCCGATTCATTGCCTCTACAAGTTCTTACAATTGTCATAAGAAATGGGTTCATTAGATATATTTTTTTACATTAATGGGATTTTTCTAGAGGTACCGTCAGTTAAAAAATCTTAACTTCACTAATAATTTATGGATTGTAACAGCATTTTGAATGGTTTATTAGCCCTTGTCAAACAGATGTATTCAAGTTAATCTAATTTCTTGTTGTGCATTGCTATTGCAAGTCATCTTTTTGATATTGATCATCCATTATATTGTGCCACATCTGTCAGCTGTCATGATGTGTGACTTTGGTGACATGTCATGTTTTGTGATATTGGCAAGCTGTCACGGTGTGTACCGTTGGTCAGACGTCCTGTTGAATGACATTGGCAAGCTGCCTATTTTGTGACATTGGTGATATGTCATATTGTGTGGCATTGGTCACATGTCGTGTTGTGTGACATTGCTGACATGTTGTGTTGTATGACATTGGTCTGCCGTCATGTTGTGTGACACCGGTCAGCCAGTTTCTTGTCTGTTTCAGGAGTTGATGGACTTTGCAGAGTTGCTGTCTTCAAGCAACAACTTCAGCAACTACCGGAGGGTGCTTACCCAGACAACTGGCTTCAGAATACCCATTCTGTGAGTTGCCTGTCATAGGACATTGTTTTGTAAGGGGACAGCTGCTATTAAATCAACTGTTGCTTTTCATCAGCACCCACCTCAACATGGGGAAGGGCAGCTGTTAAGAAAGCATCCAAAATATATTCAAATATGAACATTAATCATTAATCTGATATCTGAACCAGTACCCATCCCATACAGAATCAGAATCCCTCCCAGACAGAACCAGTACCCCTCCCAGGCAGAACCAGAACCCCTATCAGACAGAACCAGAACTCCTCACAGACAGACCCATAACCCCCTCCCAGACATAATCAGAACCCCTCCCACACAGACCCATAACCCTTCCCAGGCAGAATCAGAACCCCTCCCATAAAGAACCAGTACCCCTCCCACACAGAACCAGTACCCCTCCCATACAGAACAAGTACCCCTCCCATATAGAACCAGTACCCCTCCCATGCAGAACCAGTACCCCTCCCAGACAGAACCAGTACCCCCCCTCCCATACATGACCAGTACCCATCCCATACAGAACCAGTATCCCTCCCAGACAGAACCAGTACCCCTCCCAGACAGAACCAGTACCCCTCCCAGACAGAACCAGTACCCCTCCCATACAGAACCAGTGCCCCTCCCAGACAGAACCAGTACCCCTCCCAGACAGAACCAGTATCCCTCCCATACATGACCAGTACCCCTCCCATACAGAACTAGTACCCCTCCCAGACAGAACCAGTGCCCCTCCCAGACAGAACCAGTACCCCTCCCATACATGACCAGTACCCATCCCATACAGAACCAGTGCCCCTCCCATACAGAACCAGTACCCCTCCCATACAGAACCAGTACCCCACCCATACAGAACCAGTACCCCGCCCATACAGAACCAGTACCCCTCCCATACAGAACCAGTATCCCTCCCCTACATGACCAGTACCCCTCCCAGACAGAACCAGTACCCCTCCCATACAGAACCAGTACCCATCCCATACAGAACCAGTACCCCGCCCATACAGAACCAGTACCCCTCCCATACAGAACCAGTATCCCTCCCCTACATGACCAGTACCCCTCCCAGACAGAACCAGTACCCCTCCCAAACAGAACCAGTACCCCTCCCAGACAGAACCAGTACCCATCCCATACAGAACCAGTACCCATCCCCTACATGACCAGTACCCCTCCCATACAGAACCAGTACCCCTCCCATACAGAACCAGTGCCCCTCCCAGACAGAACCAGTACCCCTCCCATACATGACCAGTACCCCTCCCATACAGAACCAGTACCCCTCCCTGACAGAACCAGTACCCCTCCCATACAGAACCAGTACCTCTCCCATACATGACCAGCACCCATCCCATACAGAACCAGTGCCCCTCCCATACATGACCCAGTACCCCTCCCAGACAGAACCAGTATCCCTCCCATACAGAACCAGTGCCCCTCCCATACAGAACCAGTACCCCTCCCCTACATGACCAGTACCCCTCCCATACAGAACCAGTATCCCTCCCATACATGACCAGTACCCCTCCCATACAGAACCAGTACCCCGCCCATACAGAACCAGTACCCCGCCCATACAGAACCAGTACCCCTCCCATACATGACCAGTACCCCTCCCAGACAGAACCAGTACCCTTCCCAGACAGAACCAGTACCCATCCCATACAGAACCAGTACCCCTCCCCTACATGACCAGTACCCCTCCCATACAGAACCAGTACCCCGCCCATACAGAACCAGTGCCCCTCCCATACAGAGCCAGTACCCCGCCCATACAGAACCAGTACCCCGCCCATACAGAACCAGTACCCCTCCCATACATGACCAGTACCCCTCCCAGACAGAACCAGTACCCCTCCCAGGCAGAACCAGTACCCCTCCCATACATGACCAGTACCCCTCCCATACATGACCAGTACCCATCCCATACAGAACCAGTGCCCCTCCCATACAGAACCAGTACCCCTCCCCTACATGACCAGTACCCCTCCCATACAGAACCAGTACCCCGCCCATACAGAACCAGTACCCCTCCCAGACAGAACCAGTACCCCTCCCATACATGACCAGTACCCCTCCCATACAGAACCAGTACCCCGCCCATACAGAACCAGTACCCCTCCCATACAGAACCAGTGCCCCTCCCATACAGAACCAGTACCCCTCCCAGACAGAACCAGTACCCCTCCCATACAGAACCAGTGCCCCTCCCAGACAGAACCAGTACCCCTCCCATACAGAACCAGTATCCCTCCCAGACAGAACCAGTGCCCCTCCCAGACAGAACCAGTACCCATCCCATACAGAACCAGTACCCCTCCCCTACATGACCAGTACCCCTCCCAGACAGAACCAGTACCCCTCCCAGACAGAACCAGTACCCATCCCATACAGAACCAGTACCCCTCCCCTACATGACCAGTACCCCTCCCAGACAGAACCAGTGCCCCTCCCAGACAGAACCAGTACCCATCCCATACAGAACCAGTATCCCTCCCCTACATGAGCAGTACCCCTCCCAGACAGAACCAGTACCCCTCCCAGACAGAACCAGTACCCATCCCATACAGAACCAGTACCCCTCCCCTACATGACCAGTACCCCTCCCATACAGAACCAGTACCCCTCCCTGACAGAACCAGTACCCCTCCCATACAGAACCAGTACCCCTCCCATACATGACCAGCACCCATCCCATACAGAACCAGTGCCCCTCCCAGACAGAACCAGTACCCCTCCCAGACAGAACCAGTACCCATCCCATGCAGAACCAGTACCCCTCCCCTACATGACCAGTACCCCTCCCATACAGAACCAGTACCCCTCCCTGACAGAACCAGTACCCCTCCCATACAGAACCAGTACCCCTCCCATACATGACCAGCACCCATCCCATACAGAACCAGTGCCCCTCCCATACAGAACCAGTACCCCTCCCTGATAGAACCAGTAGCCCTCCCATACAGAACCAGTACCCCTCCCATACAGAACCAGTACCCCTCCCCTACATGACCAGTACCCCTCCCATACAGAACCAGTACCCCTCCCTGACAGAACCAGTACCCCTCCCAGACAGAACCAGTATCCCTCCCATACATGACCAGTACCCCTCCCATACATGACCAGTACCCCTCCCATACAGAACCAGTACCCAGCCCATACAGAACCAGTACCCCTCCCATACATGACCAGTACCCATCCCATACGTAACCAGTACCCCTCCCATATATGACCAGTACCCTTCCCAGACAGAACCAGTACCTATCCCAGACAGAACCAGTACCCCTCCCAGACAGAACCAGTACCCCTCCCATACATGACCAGTACCCATCCCATACAGAACCAGTACCCCTCCCAGACAGAACCAGTATCCCTCCCATACATGACCAGTACCCATCCCATACGTAACCAGTACCCCTCCCATATATGACCAGTACCCCTCCCAGACAGAACCAGTACCCATCCAAGAAAAACCAGTACCCCTCCCAGACAGAACCAGTACACCTCCCATACATGACCAGTACCCATCCCTTACAGAACCAGTACCCCTCACATACAGAACCAGTACCCCTCCCATACAGAACCAGTACCCCTCCCAGACAGAACCAGACCCCTCCCAGACAGAACCAGTACCTCCCCATGACATGTAGTTGTCCTTACAGGGGAGTGCATCTCAAAGACCTCATCCTCCTCAACACAGCCCTCCCAGACATGTTTGACTGCTCGCTCGTCAACTACCGCAAGATGGTGCAGTTGTCCTTCATCTTCACTGAGGTGATGCAGGTGCAGGATGGGTCACTGCCCTTCGAAGTCAACATGGACCTGGCAAACACACTCAGAGTACGTCCTTCATTCATCCTTCAATCTGCATATCCAGTTCAGGATATCGCTTACCAAATCTTTTCATGAAATCAATGTCTTTCACCAGCTATTCTACCAGCAGCTGTTGTTGTTACGAAGACATCGGTGATATCCTTCTCCCATCTTTGTTGTGGCTTGCGTCTGCTTCTTTCCCTGCCACTATTCCTTCCAGTATCATCTGTTCTAATCCATTGTGCCTCTTAATGTGGCAAATCTTTTTATTACTTTTGATTCCATTAGCCTAGCTCTGTTTTCTGTTTTTTTCAGTTTTAATTTTTTCAAGGACAGATTTCGTGATTTTTTTTAAATAAAGCATGTTAAATTCTTTATTCATGCTGTCCTGTTCTGTCTCTTGTCTCCATTACTTGTTCACTGTCTTTACTGTAAATTCTTTATTCATGCTGTCCTGTTCTGTCTCTTGTCTCCATTACTTGTTCACTGTCTTTACTGTAAATTCTTTATTCATGCTGTCCTGTTCTGTCTCTTGTCTCCATTACTTGTTCACTGTCTTTACTGTAAATTCTTTATTCATGCTGTCCTGTTCTGTCTCTTGTCTCCATTACTTGTTCACTGTCTTTACTGTAAATTCTTTATTCATGCTGTCCTGTTCTGTCTCTTGTCTCCATTACTTGTTCACTGTCTTTACTGTAAATTCTTTATTCATGCTGTCCTGTTCTGTCTCTTGTCTCCATTACTTGTTCACTGTCTTTACTGTAAATTCTTTATTCATGCTGTCCTGTTCTGTCTCGTGTCTCCATTACTTGTCTTTACTGTAAATGACACATTCTTTCTAACAGACAAGCTAACTTTCTATATGAATTTTACTGCGAGTTCTATTTAATTTTCAGTATCATGAGACATCAGTTCATTCTTAATTCATATATCTGAAGCTAATTGTATGTTATATATGTATATTGTTACATGTGGTCCTGTAGGGTCTCCTGTGGATCACCTAATTTAGTCATTACTTAAACTAGAAAGTGTCTGCATCGTTGTAATTGGATAAACTTCATTTATTATTTCAGTTGTCTCTGGACTTGCACTACACAGAGGATGAGATTTACGAGTTGTCTTTGGCGAGAGAACCGAGGAATTCCTTGTCTGCGGTAAGGATTCATCTTTAGAAACTGTCATCAGTGTCACATATTGTCATCTTGTCATCTTTCATATAGCATCACTGGGGGGTCAATATGTGGGAATTATGAAGAGGCAGAGAGGGACAAAGATGGGAGCAGGAAACAGGAGTAACAGTAGTATTAGTATATGAGATCATTGGGAAGGTGGTTGGGACAAGGGGGATAATTTAGGGTACCTCGGTGGGATATGCATACAATAGGAATAAGAGGGAGGCTCAAGAAAGGAACTGGGTAGGACAAAGAATGCATTTTGTGGAGGTTCAGTGGGCAGGAAAGGATAAAGCAAAGAAGCTAATTGTGATTAAGGAAGACCAGAGGGAATCTAAGAGAAAGTGACTAGGAACAAAAGGAGGTAATCCTCAAGGCTGTGGATGTGGGAAGGGAACTAAGGGATCTCGAGGCTAATTCAGGATGGTGACCTAGGACACGGTGTGGCATGGAAGGTTTACACACCCCATGTGTGACTGTGTTTCAGCCGACGACTCCCACCAAGCCTGTAGTGTTTGCCGAGTGGATCTGTGGCGTGAGCCCCCCTGACCCAGAGACCATCAACAAACATGTGCATGACATGGTCGAGGTATGCAACAAACACAATCCTCGTGTCACTGACATAGTCATTGTGCCACTGACACAGTCCTCATGTCACTGACACAGTCCTGTCACTGACACAGTCCTCATGTCACTGACACAGTCCTCATGTCACTGACACAGTCCTCTGTCATTGACACAGCCTTCTAATCCTAATGTTCTTGTGAGCGGTCTAATCCTAATGTTCTTATGAGAGGTCTAGTCGTAATGTTCTCATGAGTGGTCTAGTCCTGTTGTTCTTATGAGAGGTCTAGTCCTAATGTTTTTATGCGAGGTCTAGTCCTGTTGTTCTTATGAGAGGTCTAGTCCTAATGTTCTTATGAGAGGTCTAGTCCTAATGTTCTTGTGAGAGGTCTAGTCCTGTTGTTTTTATGAGAGGTCTAGTCCTAATGTTCTTATGAGAGGTCTAGTCCTAATGTTCTTATGAGAGGTCTAGTCCTGTTGTTCTTTTGAGAGGTCTAGTCCTAATGATCTTATGAGAGATCTAGTCCTGTTGTTCTTATGAGAGGTCTAGTCCTAATGTTCTTACCAACTCTGATGTACAGATGCTGCTTACATGTGTGATATACACAGCTTACACGCCCCATTCATCTTGTGTGATATACACAGCTTACACGCCCCATTCATCTTGTGTGATATACACAGCTTACACGCCCCATTCATCTTGTGTAATATACACAGCTTACATGCCCCATTCATCTTGTGTAATATACACAGCTTACAAGCCCCATTTATCTTGTGTGATATACACAGCTTACATGCCCCATTCATCTTGTGTGATATACACAGCTTACACACCCCATTTATCTTGTGTAATATACACAGCTTACATGCCCCATTTATCTTGTGTGATATACACAGCTTACACGCCCCATTAATCTTGTGTGATATACACAGCTTACACGCCCCATTCATCTTGTGTGATATACACAGCTTACATGCCCCATTCATCTTGTGTGATATACACAGCTTACACACCCCATTTATCTTGTGTAATATACACAGCTTACATGCCCCATTTATCTTGTGTGATATACACAGCTTACACGCCCCATTAATCTTGTGTGATATACACAGCTTACACGCCCCATTCATCTTGTGTGATATACACAGCTTACACACCCCATTTATCTTGTGTAATATACACAGCTTACATGCCCCATTTATCTTGTGTGATATACACAGCTTACACGCCCCATTAATCTTGTGTGATATACACAGCTTACACGCCCCATTCATCTTGTGTGATATACACAGCTTACATGCCCCATTCATCTTGTGTGATGTACACAGCTTGCACGCCCCATTCATCTTGTGTGATATACACAGCTTACACGCCCCATTCATCTTGTGTGATGTACACAGCTTACACGCCCCATTCATCTCATATGTGATGTACACAGCTTTACACACCCCATTCATCTCATGTGTGATGTACACAGCTTTACACGCCCCATTCATCTCATATGTGATGTACACAGCTTTACACACCCCATTCATCTCATATGTGATGTACACAGCTTTACACACCCAATTCATCTCATGTGTGATGTACACAGCTTTACACACCCCATTCATCTCATGTGTGATGTACACAGCTTTACACGCCCCATTCATCTCATATGTGATGTATACAGCTTTACACGCCCCATTCATCTCATGTGTGATGTACACAGCTTTACACACCCCATTTATCTCATATGTGATGTACACAGCTTTACACGCCCCATTCATCTCATATGTGATGTACACAGCTTTACACACCACATTCATCTCATATGTGACGTACACAGCTTTACACGCCCCATTCATCTCATATGTGATGTACACAGCTTTACACACCCCATTCATCTCATATGTGATGTACACAGCTTTACACGCCCCATTCATCTCATATGTGATGTACACAGCTTTACACACCCCATTCATCTCATATGTGATGTACACAGCTTTACACGCCCCATTCATCTCATATGTGATGTACACAGCTTTACACACCCCATTCATCTCATATGTGATGTACACAGCTTTACACGCCCCATTCATCTCATATGTGATGTACACAGCTTTACACACCCCATTCATCTCATATGTGATGTACACAGCTTTACACACCCCATTCATCTCATATGTGATGTACACAGCTTTACACACCCCATTCATCTCATATGTGATGTACACAGCTTTACACACCCCATTCATCTCATGTGTGATGTACACAGCTTTACACACCCCATTCATCTCATATGTGATGTACAGAGCTTTACACGCCCTATTCATCTCATGTGTGATGTACACAGCTTTACACACCCCATTCATCTCATGTGTGATGTACACAGCTTTACACGCCCCATTCATCTCATGTGATGTACAGAGCTTTACACACCCCATTCATCTCATGTGTGATGTACACAGCTTTACACGCCCCATTCATCTCATATGTGATGTACACAGCTTTACACGCCCCATTCATCTCATGTGTGATGTACACAGCTTTACACACCCCATTCATCTCATGTGTGATGTACACAGCTTTACACGCCCCATTCATCTCATATGTGATGTACACAGCTTTACACGCCCCATTCATCTCATATGTGATGTACACAGCTTTACACACCCCATTCATCTCATATGTGATGTACACAGCTTTACACGCCCCATTCATCTCATATGTGATGTACACAGCTTTACACACCCCATTCATCTCATATGTGATGTACACAGCTTTACACGCCCCATTCATCTCATATGTGATGTACACAGCTTTACACACCCCATTCATCTCATATGTGATGTACACAGCTTTACACACCCCATTCATCTCATGTGTGATGTACACAGCTTTACACACCCCATTCATCTCATATGTGATGTACACAGCTTTACACACCCCATTCATCTCATGTGTGATGTACACAGCTTTACACACCCCATTCATCTCATATGTGATGTACAGAGCTTTACACGCCCTATTCATCTCATGTGTGATGTACACAGCTTTACACACCCCATTCATCTCATGTGTGATGTACACAGCTTTACACGCCCCATTCATCTCATGTGATGTACAGAGCTTTACACACCCCATTCATCTCATGTGTGATGTACACAGCTTTACACGCCCCATTCATGTCATATGTGATGTACACAGCTTTACACGCCCCATTCATCTCATGTGTGATGTACACAGCTTTACACACCCCATTCATCTCATGTGTGATGTACACAGCTTTACACGCCCCATTCATCTCATGTGTGATGTACACAGCTTTACACGCCCCATTCATCTCATGTGATGTACACAGCTTTACACGCCCCATTCATCTCATATGTGATGTACAGAGCTTTACATGCCCCATTCATCTCATGTGTGATGTACACAGCTTTACACGCCCCATTCATCTCATATGTGATGTACACAGCTTTACACGCCCCATTCATCTCATATGTGATGTACACAGCTTTACACACCCCATTCATCTCATATGTGATGTACACAGCTTTACACGCCCCATTCATCTCATATGTGATGTACACAGCTTTACACGCCCCATTCACCTCATGTGTGATGTACACAGCTTACACGCCCCATTCATCTAGTGTGATGTACACAGCTTTACACGCCCCATTCATCTCATGTGTGATGTACACAGCTTACACGCCCCATTCATCTTGTGTGATGTACACAGCTTACACGCCCCATTCATCTTGTGTGATGTGCACAGCTTACACGCCCCATTCATCTAGTGTGATGTACACAGCTTACACGCCCCATTCATCTAGTGTGATGTACACAGCTTACACGCCCCATTCATCTCATGTGTGATGTACACAGCTTACACGCCCCATTCATCTAGTGTGATGTACACAGCTTACACGCCCATTTCATCTTGTGTGATGTACACAGCTTACACGCCCCATTCATCTTGTGCGATGTACACAGCTTACACGCCCCATTCATCTCATGTGATGTACACAGCTTACACGCCCCATTCATCTAGTGTGATGTACACAGCTTTACACGCCCCATTCATCTCGTGTGATGTACACAGCTTACACGCCCCATTCATCTTGTGTGATGTACACAGCTTATACGCCCCATTCATCTTGTGTGATGTACACAGCTTACACGCCCCATTCATCTAGTGTGATGTACACAGCTTACACGCCCCATTCATCTCATGTGTGATGTACACAGCTTACACGCCCCATTCATCTAGTGTGATGTACACAGCTTACACGCCCATTTCATCTTGTGTGATGTACACAGCTTACACGCCCCATTCATCTTGTGCGATGTACACAGCTTACACGCCCCATTCATCTCATGTGATGTACACAGCTTACACGCCCCATTCATTCAGCTGAGAAAACCCTAATTCCAATATGTGTTTCAACTACAGGAACAAAAAGAGAACCAGAACTAGATGTTTGCTTTCTTGCAGGAGTAAGTGTTGTGTTTATCCAATGTGATATATGTGTGATGTACATTTTAGATGTGCTGTATGTGGTGCTGTATGTCTGTTGTATGTCTGTTGTATGTGTGCTGTATGTGTGCTGTGTGTGTGCTGTATGTGTGCTGTATGTTCCAGGCGGTCTTCAAGAACTACGACCATGACAAGGATGGTTTCATCTCGCAGGCCGAGTTTGAAGCCATCGCTGGAAACTTCCCGTTCATTGACTCGTTCTGCGTTCTTGATGCCGACCAGTAAGAATGAGTGCCACAAACATTGTCATATCCCACTGTCCACTTGGCCCTGCATTAAGCTCTCAGTTACTTTTAGATATACACAACATACTTTGCAAACAGGCTCCTCAATAAGGTGCAGCGAAAATCCTTCATTCTCTTGAACACAGTTGAGAAAGATATTAATTTTAAGTTTGAGTTAGGATTGAGTGAAAAATATGTTATTTTGTGTGTTTCAGAGATGGGAAGATCAGCAAGGCAGAGATGAAGACATACTTTATCCGAGCCAACTGCCATGCTCTCCGAAAGTGCTTCAAGCATGATTTCCATGAGATCACCTACTTCAAACCTACATTCTGCATCCACTGCACGGGCCTGGTGGGTTCTGTCTCTCTCGTGTGGTGCACTAGTAATAATAATAATAATGTGTGGTCTTATTTAGTGCCAGTATCCACATAGACCAGGCACTCGTGGCACAATTCATTATTAGAGCAAGTGTTTTAGCAGCAGTTAATACAGCATCAGTTTGTGTTTTTATGATCAAGACCATTGGCTGTGTGAGTCCATGACAGGTTTTTCCTTTTGTGGAGAGGTAGAAATGAAAAATGGCTTTAGCATCTCTTCTGAAAGACACGGGCAAAGTAGGGTGAAAAAAATTGCCCAAGTTTCAAAACAACAGTAGGTGGAGTCGAACCCTCTCAATAGGCACTCTGGCACCCTAACCACCGAGCTACTGCACCCCTCTATGTGTACTACATGACATGACTGTGTCTGTGACAATGTGACTATCTGTGCATAATATGATGTAAACCTGGAGTGAATGAGCTGATGTTTTTCTCTTTACAGTTGTGGGGTCTCATCAAGCAAGGCTGGAAGTGTAAAGGTACGCAGTCAAGTTTGATATCATTAGTTAATTAAGTATGACTTTCGTCGCACTTGAGTTGCACTTGTACAAGACTTGAGACTTGGACTTCATATTCGAGCATTTGGGGTTTGTCAGCCAAAGACTTGAGAATTCAATCCAAGACTTGAGAAGGACTTACAGTCAAACTAATTAATATTGTGCATGTAACTGAGATCTGCAATTGTAGCACTTTTTTATTGGTATGGACAAAGACCTGAAACTTGACTTGGACTTAATCCTTGCAGTTGGACTAAAAATAAAAATTTCAACAGTTCTGTTGCTCGGTCATTGGCAGGTTTCATTGTTAAAGTCTACGAAAATAGTTGATAGTGATTATTTAAAAACTAGCTTAACTATAGAATAAAGATTGTTGTACATGCCATATTCGCAAGATGACCTTTCACCGAGACAATGTTTTCAGAGTGTAACATCAACGCCCACAGACACTGTAAAGACCTCGTTGTGATGGAGTGTCGAAGTAAAGTACATACTGGCTGTCATGGCCGCTCCAGCTCTATCTTCAACGGAGGTGAGCAGTCTGCAAACTAAACATAACTAACAGTCTCTGACTCTAGTCTTTGCAACTTGGTGGGAACTACCCTTCAGAAAATTACAGACTGACAAGTTGGGGATAATTACCCCATTGAGGCTTGTATCGTCTTTATTTGCTAAAACTGGTTATTGCCATTGATGTTTTAGATTTCCCTATATGTCCCTATATCAGTATATGAGGCGCTCATCCACAAAATGTGTTAAATGCCAAAATCATTTAAATTGAGTTAAGAGTGGTTTTGTACTGTCGTCAGGTTGACAGTGGCAGAGGTAAGAACATTGCATTATGCACCACACTGTTGACTGATGGAATAACAGTTTTCTTATCTAACACTTAACAACTTGTAACAGAAAACATGATTTATCTCTTTTGCGGATAAATGCCTCATGCAGTAGGCAACAATCCATTCTTACTAAGCAAGACAGGTATTTGAAATTCAGCAGAAATAGACGCCATACTATCTGACCATCATTATTAACTGTTTCAGTGAAGACAGGGTGAGTACCCGTGTTTTATCCTGCTCTTGCACTGGGTTGGTGATGCCAGCTGAATGCACTTAACAACCTCCTCACCTGTTAATCCAAGTTTGGTGTAGTTTCTGTTGGAAGTGTTACTCCACCTAAACATCTAGTTTCCCCCTCCGTGACCTCAATTTTATATGCTCACATGACCTACCAACATGACCTCAAGATGCCCTGCCAGTATGACCTCCACATGATCTCAGCATGACCTACCCCACATGACCACTACATGACCTGTAGGTTCTCACCAGTGTTTTTCAGCATAGTGAGCTGTTACCTGTGTGTTATGCAGTAGGATTGGAAGAGGGCATGAGAGTAAGAGGGTGTGAATCCTCCTGCTGCCGTTGGGCATCATTGTTGGGCATCACCGTTGGGCATCACCGTTGGGCATCATCGTTGGGCATCATCGTTGGGCATCATCATTGGGCATCATCGTTGGGCATCATCGTTGGACATCATCGTTGGGCATCATCGTTGGGCATCATCGTTGGACATCATCGTTGGGCATCATCGTTGGGTATCAACGTTGGGCATCATCGTTGGGCATCATCGTTGGGCATCATCGTTGGGCATCATCGTTGGGCATCATCATTGTGTATCATCTTTAGGCATCATCGTTGGGCATCATCGTTCATTCCACATTGCCTCAGTTAACTCGGTTGTACAAATGAATATCTGTGGTGAATATATGTGAATATTTGCACAGTGTGGCTGAATGCTTCCCAGAGAAGTTGAGTTGGTGTTGGAATGAACAGGTCTGCCAGGGTGTGGTGTGTTAAATGCCTTGAGCAGTCCTAAGGAACTGGAAACAGAACTTCCCTTTACCTTTTTGGCTTTTCACTTGGAAAATTAAGTTAGTAGATTTATGTGGGAAACCTGTTTGTTTCCCATCTGTTTTTGACACTGCTTCTGGTTCACACCCCAGATACTGGAGACTGACAGCTGCATACACTGATGCATACACTGATGCATACACTGATGCATACACTGATGCATACACTGATGCACATGTTTGGCACATAGCCATTGTGCATGTACGACTTATCCTGTCTCGTTTCCGGGGCTCTGCCGCTGGACCCCCCAACCTATTTGGCTAATGTTTTTTATCATTACTCAGACCAGCCGCATTTGTTTGGTTGAAACACATATTTTTGACTTGAAATTCTGTATAAAGCTGTATGACATTTTCATTGATTAATCAACGTTTTTTATTCCAACTGAGTGTCGCCATCTGCCAGGCTACAAAATATACCTACATCTGTTACAACAAGACAACTGTCTAGCATCAAAAGTATTTGTGCTTCAACTGTTAGATGTTTGTCATTTGAGTAAATATGTACTTTATCACGATTTTTCCATTTTAGAAAATCCATATCTAAATGGCATATCTTCTGTGTTGTATCCAATAAAGCCATTCGATGTGGCAAGTTTGATTAAAACATTTCTGGTGAGAACCTTGTATCCACCCCTACCAAACCCCGACAGCAGCAGTAGTATGCGGGTAATCTGTTTGACAAATCACAATCCACATACATTACATACTAACATTTGTACAACTAACATTATGTAGCTATACCATTAGTTATGTACACCCAACTCACCATTCCCCTACAACATTTATACATATCCTTACAGTGACAACCCCAACAGTTTAGTGCAACTTGTACATATCACTGAAGTGACACCCCCATTAGGATTCCTATGCTATATCTATACATACCTCTGCCATGAACTCCTGGTCAGCAGTAGGTATAGAACTAATTTTCTGTTTTATGTAATTGATAATATTAGTGAAATAAAACACCAGTGAGTGACATTACAAAGAAATTCTACTTTCATTGGCCATATTGTTTGAATATTCTTTAGTTATTTTTCTACTGCACTGTCGCAAGCAATACTTCTCTTGTAGTAGAACTATCCTTAGTTTTTCTCATCACATAGTCGTTTAGTGATGCTAACTTGTTTGCTAATTTCACATATATTTAGTTTTTACGATGTTTTAATTCTTTAATCTCAGTTGCACCAACTATATGTGTGTAGTCATTTCTTGATTTTCACTTTGTGTGTTTTACACATGTGCATAACATAACAGCTGAAGTCATGTTTAGCTGAATTGAAGAACTACATTATTTGTGTCATGTTTAATTATTGCAGTCTTAACCACCCATTTAAACAGAAATGTTCCTAGGTGCCCCAGTCACTTCTGTATGTGGTCACTTTAATCAGCTGTCACTTTTGTAAGCAGTCACTTCAATCAGCTGTCACTTCTGTATGTGGTCACTTCAATCAGCTGTCACTTCTGTATGTGGTCACTTCAATCAGCTGTCACTTTTGTATGTGGTCCCTTCAATCAGCTGTCACTTCTGTACATGGTCACTTAATCAACTGTCACTTCTGTATGTGGTTACTTCAATCAGCTGTCACTTCTGTATGTGGTCACTTTAATCAGCTGTCACTTCTGTATGTGGTCACTTCAGTCAGCTGTCACTTCTGTATGTGGTCACTTCTAGCAGCTGTCACTTCTGTATGTGGTCGCATCAGACAGCTGTCACTGTATATATGGTCACTTCAAGCTGCTGTTATGTCTGTATATGTGGTCATTTCAAGCAGCTGTCACTTCGTGTAGCTGCCACATCAATCAGCTGTCACTTATGTACGTGGTCGCTTCAATCAGCTGTCACTTCAGGATATGGTCATTTCAATCAGCTGTTTTGTATGTGGTAATTTCAATCAGCTGTCCCATCTGTATATGGTCACTTCAAGTAACTGTAACTTATGTAAGCTGTCACTTCAATCAGCTGTCACTTATGTATGTGGTCACTTCAATCATCTGTGTTTTCTATATGTGGTCACTTCAGTTAGTTGTCACTTTTGTAAGTGGTCACTTCAATCAATCCGTCACTTCTATATGTGGTCAGCTGTCAACTTTTCTATATGGTAACTTCAGTCAGCTATCACTTCAGTCATTTCTAGCAGCTGTAATTGATGTACATGGTCACTTCTAGCAGCTGCCACTTCAGTCATTTTTAGCAGCTGGTACTTGTTGCAGCTGTCACTTCCAACAGCAATAACTTTAGTCTTTTCTAGCACCTGTCACTTCAGTCACTTCTAGCAGCTGTCACTGTAGTAAATTGTCACTGTCACTTCTGTGTGTGGTCATTTCTAGCAGCTGTCACTTCTGTAAGTAGTCACTTCTAGCAGCTGTCACTTACGGTGTCTTCCACTGGTTGCAGGTCATCGTAACGTGACGCTGGCGAGTAAACGCAAGATGTCACAGCGGCAGAAGCGCACTCGGTTGACATGTTCGACGCAGACAGACGAATTGGGACACAACAGTGTCACTAACAGTCCCAAGTCTGTCCGCTTCACTAGTGTCAATGATGACATGTCACCATCTGTGTCATTACACGAGGACGCCAGCAACGGTGGCGAGTTTTATGAAGAACCATCAGCTTTGTACGAGAGACTTCTCAAGGCTGAAGAGGTAATTTTCATGGGACTTCTACAGCATAATGAGCAGATCTTGTGTCGGAGATGTAGTTTTTGTATTTTGTTTACGAAAGCAGGCAGAATTAATGAGACTATACAGGACTTTATTTGAGGCTGTGTGAGACTTTGTATAATGCTGCTTTAAAATGCAGTTTAAATTATGAATTGAAGTTATCCTTACTGTATGATTATGATTTTAGACAAAACAGCTTTTTATTCTTTAATTTTTTCCATGTGCGTGTCTATCAAATGGGAACTTTGTCAAGAGCAAATTTGTGAATCTTGCACCTCCATAGGAAATATCATGTTTTGTAGTTTTTATTTTGATGTGGCAACCGTTTATTTGACCCAATAATTATAATTTACAGTACATTGTTTTATTGTTTATCAGCAAACATGCCATCAAGTAGGGTGAGTGTTCCCACCGAGTGGCAGGGTCACCAGCAGTCTCAGTGTGTCACAACAGTGTCGCCATCTAGGGTGTCTTACAGACACACCATTTGAGTTTATGGAAAGATGTCGATAATAAATAAACAGTTAAATTAATATATGTTTCCTTGGAATTGCAGTGGGCTTTACATGAAATAAAAAAATACACATAGAAAACACATAGAAAACTGTGTTAAACCTAATCAAATTAATTTAAAGGCAAACTAATAAAATATATATATGTAATTAAAAATCAGAAGTAAAACCTAACTCAATATAGCTAAATTTTAACTAAAATGTTATCAGTAAGTTAAATTAAAAGAAACTTTGGCAAGAATAAAAAATATATATATGATATATTGTTAAGGTAAATTCAACGTCCTAAGATAAGCTGTGTCTAGAGAAGTAAATCTTCAGTGAATGTATCATGTTTGGTGGTGTACCTGTCATTTGTCACTCAGTGATGTGTCGTGTGATGTGTTGCAGACGCGAGATCAGTTGTTGAGTGAGAATCACAGTTTGAAGAATCGCCTCGAGTGTCAGAACGACCAGATCACCACTCTCAAGTCTCACATTAGTGTCATCCGTCAACACACTGTCACCTTCATCCTCCACCAGATGGACACGCTACACATGCAGCGTGACACAGAAGTGTGACATTACACATCGTCACGTGACAATGCTACATCATGTGACATTACTTGTGTCATGTGACAGGACTACATATGCCATGTGATGACATTACACGTCATGTGATGTTACACACGTCATATTGACAAGACTATATATGTTGTGTGACATAAAAAAAACGTGACAATTATTATGTCATATTGGACTTCAGTTGACACCGTTGTGTGTTTACGATCGCTGGGAGACAGTCACACACGTTTGTACAGTTTACCATGAGGTATTACTTATTTACAGTTCCACACGTTGTTTACACTACAATGTAGTGTAAATTGTCTTCATTGAAGCCTGCTGCTATAGCTGTTTACACATGGTGTAATTGAGCTGTTGTGTCCATGTTAACCAGTTGTGATATTTGGTTATCATCCCTGGTGGAACCACTCAAGAAAAACATAGAATTAAAATATGCTTTGGTTGGAGAGTCTACAAATGAAATCCTTTGCCATGATTTCTATCACCAACAAGCAAGCCAAAGATGTGCAGACAAAGTACATTGAGCTATGGACCAATCACAACTCATCTAACAAGTTATGTTTGACCACAAACAAATCACAGCACATCTAACAAGTTATATTTGAACATGGACGAATCACAGCTCGTCTAGCAAGTTATATTTGGCCACGGACCAATCGCAGCTGATCTAACAACTAATGTTTGGTTGTGGACCAATCACAGCTCAGCCAACAACTAATGTTCACAACTAGTAATCTTATTTTGATGTTTCAAAAGGTTAATACAGAAATATATATTCTACTTTTTTAGAACCCTTACATTTTGACCACATTTGTCAGATTGTGTATCAGCAGCATAAATGGCTAATGATTTTAAATACTGACATTTTCTGGTGTATCACTAGGATTATGACAGAAACCACCTGTAATATAAGGATGTGAGGTTCCATTGCCATGATGTACATGTAACCTGATATAGAAAAAATCTGAGAATTTGGGGCATTTTAATTATATGAAACTCAGTATCAATTAACCAGTGAAAATCGTTGTGCATTAATCTAGTTATCCACGTCTTGTTATCGAGGACTAAGCATTTGACAATTAAACAGAGACTAAACCCAGATATCTGCTGTAAAATGTGACATTTAGCAATGTGTGTGTGTTAGTGAGGGGAGAGGGGATTGATGGGACTGGCATAGGAGACACTGCCAGGTTTTTTTGGGGGGTGATTTCACCTTGCCAGGGTCTATTGGTTGATTATTCTTCACTGTGGTGTGGGGATTATTTCCACGTCACCATGGTGTGGGGGCTGCTTAAACTTCACCATGGTGTAAAGATTCACAATTTGCCATGATGTTGGGTTTGTTTGATTTTAACTGTGGGGGTTATTTATAGTCCACAGTGCCGTACTCAGCACAATACTGTGATGTTTGGGTCGCTTACAAATCACACTTCTAATAACCAAGTAACGTGATACATAACATGGTGGATTGAATGTAACTCCAAGAGTGTGTTATATGACATACATTGAATAGACCATGGATATTAACATGCATGTTACTTAACTTTAGTGTGTAGACACTTTCACCACCTTTTTGGGCAACAGAACCAGTCAGTTTACTGAAGCCATTCCTCAGAGAAATATACTTGTGAACACTTGATTGACAAGGACCTGGCTGGTCACCGAGTGTCAGGCTTTATGAAGCTGTACTTGTTTGTAGTTGTGTTTGTGCTGGAGCACTTTAAAATGTTCATTTGGCCCTCCCAGGTTGAAATGATGACCTCATCAGATGCACGTGCTTGGCCCAGCAGGTTTCACTGTCATCTAATTACCATCTAACTCGGTTACTAACTAGATCTGCTACATAATGAAATATTTATATGGTACTAACAATTACCAAAGGGAGTATATTTACAGTATGTTATATATATATATATATATATATACATATATATATATATATATACATATATATATATATATACATATATATACATATATATATATACATATATTTACATATATATATATATATATACAGAAGTTATTTATATGTATATGTTATCATACAGAGTCCATAAACTTTAGTATATATATATATATATATATGTAAAGATAGTAGTTTTACATGTTATTATGTGTGTATATGTCTGGTCTACAATGTACATAAGTAAACAACTGTTTGAGAGAGGATATATATATCATCAATGCTGCAGGTTGCAAGGCAAGTAGATATTGATTTCAATACTGTGCAATACATTTTATATAAATGTTGTTGTCTTGTCTTTCTTTATTTATGTTAACAATCTTGGTAAATGCTTTGTAAGCCACAGTTGACAAAGTTTGGAGGCTGCATGTGACAAGTGCTGCCCCCATGTGTCCAGCTGCTACGATGCCTTGAAGAATTGGTGAAGTGTTGTTGCGTTTCTAACTGAATTCCTTCTTTTCTTTGTATGTGATCCACTGTCAGTTGACTTGCGCTTGCTGTTAGACGTAACAGTCTCCTGTTCCTGTAGTTCAACAGCCAAGTGAAAGTCGGAATGCTCCGGAATCTTCCAAACCTCGATGGTGACACCGCACTTGTGACACTGTGTCATGTCAGTAGATGTGTCACTAATACACCGGCTTTCAACTGTACAGTTCTCACTGGCTGCTGCACATGCAGCTGCAGATTCAAGTTCTGAACATCCAATAACTGTGTCGGTTTCCTGGTCTTCTCTGATGATATCATTCGCATCAGTTACATCTTTGTCTGTTCTCAACATGTCACCGCATTCATACTCACAATTCTCAGCAGGTTTATCTTCACAAATGCCAGTTAAGCTCTGGGTCTGACCAAGGGAAGAATTATCAGTTTCATTGGCAGTGTTACATTGTCCCGAACAATGATCGTTGCAGTGATGCCCTAAATGACAACCATCATTGTGATGTAGTTGTAAATGACTCACAGTACTGCTGTGACATGAAGACATCACATCCTCTGGGTCAGTGTGTCTGTGTTTGTCCGGCAGTGTCTGGACACAGCTGTACAGTGGACACCTGTCTGCTGGTTGACAAGTCTTCAACGTGTAGGCGGCCATGAAGAAGGATATGTTGTTATCCTCACTAGAGGAACCAATCTTCTGAGCTGATGATCCAGGCATGGAAGATAATGATCCAGACACAATATCAGATGATTCATGCGTGGGATCTGCTGATACATGCATTGTATCAGATGATCCAGACAAGGAAGTAGATGATCCATGCATGGGATCAGATGATCTCACCACAGAGCCGGGCGATCCAGACTTGGAAACAGATGATCCAGGAATAGGAATAGATGATCCATGCATGGGATCAGATGATCTAACCACAGAGGCTGATGATCTTCGCATGAGATCAGATGATCCAGGAATAGAAACACAAGATCCACACATAGGATCTGATGATCTAACCATGGAGGCTGACGATCCACCACACATGGGAGATGATTGAGTTTTGAAGACAAATTGTTTGATTGAACTTGAGTTGCTTTGTAAGTCGTCAAACTTGCTGGCAGACATGGACAAATTGAGAATGGCTGGAGTCCTGGAAGAAAAAACATGCATCTATGAGATTGCCGATATTTGCTACAATGATTTTCAATGGTCAACTGAATACAGGACATTGCGATGCTGATTTTATTAGTATTTATACCATCTTGGTTAATTAAAAATAATATCTGTACAAAATATGTTACTATCGTGACCTTTAACCTCTTAATATTTTTGAAAATACATGATTTGATGATGAAACAATATAAGCCAGTTTTATGACATTCATAGAGATTGATGTACAGCATGTCTGATATGCAGCAACACCACCCTGCACCCACCACCCTCCACCTTCCACCCTCCATCCACCAACCACCACCCTGCACCCACCACCCTCCACCCACCACCCTGCACCCACCACCCTCCATCCACCACCTTCCACCCTCCATCCACCACCCTCCACCCACCACCCTCCACCCACCACCCTGCACCCACCACCCTCCATCCACCACCTTCCACCCTCCATCCACCACCCTCCACTCACCAACCACCACCCTCCACCCACCTCCTACCACCCACCACCCTGCACCCACCACCCTCCATCCACCACCTTCCACCCTCCATCCACCACCCTCCACTCACCAACCACCACCCTCCACCCACCTCCTACCACCCATCACCCTCCACCCTCCACCCACCAACCACCTCCTACCACCCACCACCATCCACCCACTACTAGCTACGTAAAAGTTTACCAATGTAAATCAGTGTACATTGCCTTTAAGGGAGTAGTTCTGTACATGACAATACATAAACTCAAATACTTCACAAGAAAAGCATACAAAGTCATAAACAAACAAGTAACAATATTTCATATAATGTACATTCGCACTGTTCTGTTCACCAAAATGATAGGAAATAATTTTTGTTGTTGTATTTCTGAAGACCACACAAAGGAAGAAATTAGTTTGAAACCACACAAATGAAGACGTTAGTTTATTAATGAAACCAATATTTGTGTTGGTCAAACATGTGAAGACAACACACATGTGAAGACAACACACATGTGAAGACAACACACATGTGAAGACAACACACATGTGAAGACAACACACATGATATGAGTCATTATACCATACTTGAACAAAAAATAGAGAAATTTAAAAGAACACTTTGTTAAAAAAATAAAGAATAAAATAACTTAAAGGACATTGTAAAGGACTTTTAAAAATATTTAAAGCAATGTTAAGGTTTTAAAGGGATGTTCGGTCAAATGCATGTCCAGCATAACTTTAGACAAGACAAGTTTACACAAAATCACAGGTACAGTAAGCAATATATCATTTGACCATGAGACAATGTGCAAGATTAATTATTTAGTATTTCATTGATGACCATTTCAGAAAATTGTGCAATTTGTTGCTGGGTGGAAATAACGGAACTACACGCATTTCATGATATTTGTTCTTGTCACGAAAATAAATTAATATAAAGGAATATTTTGTCAAAATAAAGGATTATAAAGAAATGTTAAGGAAGGGAAAAAATAAAACAGTTTGGAAGGATTTCCTTTAAAATAAAGGAACGGCATGGTAGTGATTTGCTAACAGAAGAAGATTCCTACCAAGTGTGATGGCTGCACAGCGAGTCTCTTGGCTGCTGGAACTTGCGTAGAAGGAGCAAAGAGGCAGAGCATATCTTATCGGCCTCGTAGCGCAGAATGGGACAGGACCTGGATGCGTCTATGGAGTGCGATTTGCCCTCCGTACGCACATGCACCGTCAGTAGGCGTGCCTGGCGCTTGTTCTACAACGGAGTGTGAGCACCCAATGTTGGACGGGACATCACATGAAGTTGGAAAGTCTGGTAAAGTTGAAAATACGAATAGGACCAACCTGCCACTTCCTGCCCCAAAACACTTATTATGGGATGGAATTGTAGTAAGATACCTGTAAACGATCAACACAGGCATACACATTTATATATACATGTTGATTAATTGTTAACTGAAGCAACCAGTTAGATAACTGCATGAGTGTAGTTTATCTTACCTCGTGTTTGTCTCTGATGAGTCGTTCCTCTAGTTCCAGTGACATCATTCTCAGCCAATGGTGGACCTGCAGTGAGAAATTTGTATTACTAACCAGGAAAGGCAGCAGAAATATACGCCATAAAAGTTCGGTATAACTGGAGTCACGCACATTGACTGATCAGTTGTACTTAGACAGAATCAGTTGCACTAATACCTTCTCTTCAGTGTCAAGTTGCTCGATACCAGGAAAGTTTTTGCCACAACCAATGGACTTGGCCAGTTTTCTTGGCCTCACAGACTCATTGTCGACTCCGCGACACACCTGATACAGCCAGGAACTGCAACACAGAGGCAGAAACTGTAACTAGCTGGTGCCTATGCCAGGGGAAGTAAAATATCCCACACAGGGAAATTAAAAAACCTGTTGTCAACTCAGTACACCTCACAGAGCTGGTGATCTCAGACTCTAAACTAATTACTACCGGTACTTCATAATTCAGCTGTGATCAGCTGTTTATGGAGCATCTCATCAAGCGACTGTAAAACATCCATAGGAAAAGACAGCTGACATGACTAGCAATTTTAACAGTGAACAACTGCTCAACCTCCATGGAGACAACATTGTCATTGAGACAGCATGGTTGCCTCATATTTGACTCTCGATCAAGTCTCTGACTCATAACCGACTGAAAGAGAGTATGACGGGTTCAAGGTGACTTACCCCTGTTTTTCTCCAAACTCAAGTTGCAGTTGCTTCTCTGAGAACTGACACAACTCTGCAACAAACTCAACGCCGAGCTGCTGTGTCACTTCACAGCCGAGTTTGCCTCCCAAGAGACGTCTGTAAGGACACGAGAAGGTCACAGTTATGGGTTTGGCTGCTTGAAGAATGTCATCATTTACGGTAGTCCCACTTTGTTGATAAAAGCTGCCTAATTACAAAATAGATCTCACACAATTAAAGGTGCTTAACCAATTAAATTTTTTTGCAAGTCTCACTTCAAATTAAGTTTGCGAAAAACTAAAACCTACCTAATATCCACTACAACATGCTAGCTCATTTGTGCAACTTTTGTATGTAGTTTTTGTGAAATCATCAGACAAACTATTAAACTAGTTAATGCTTGTTCACGCATTTACTGAAGTGAAAATCGAAATGCTGAGAAATCACAATTTTGTTCTTTGGTGAAATTTTTTAACTTTGTCATTTGATTGGCGAGAGGATGGAGGTCACGCCCATGATCAGTGTTTACCATTTTGGATATCCTCTATTTTGATCCTTACCAGATCTAACGACTAAAGTCGATTATTTTGATGATTTGAACAATAGGCATTTTTTTATTAAACTCGACTGCGGATGTTACGTAAACTATTCACACACTACATACACCAATCAACCAGATTTGCGATAGGCTAAATCAATTGAGGAAGCAATTTTAAAACACTGCAGAGCGCTTGCGACTTAGATATGGTTTCAAAACATTGATGCATGACATTACAAGAAATAGGTTTCATGGGTGGACGGGGATTAGCCGCTGTTTTGGTTACATCGATGCATTTTGTATTAAAAAACATAAGAGCAGTTTTGTATTGTGGCGGCTGCAGTGCCACCTGGTGACTACCAAGTTATCAAAGTTGCACATAGCTCGATGTAATTTAGTTAAACTTTTCAGTCTGAGATTAAATTACATTTGTTTTAAATTAAACTTTTTTAGATAATCCTTTCAAGGTCAGGAAACTTACTGATGTTAGCTCAATGAAAAGCATTAATAATATAAAGTGGCTGTAGTGTAACTTTATCAGTTTCTGCAGACGGGAAACTCACATTTTCTGGACGGGTGTGGTCGTGAAGAGTGTGTTGACTGCCGCCAAGGGCAGCACTGTCTGCTTGTTTGGTTTGTGTCGTGAACAGACAAGCTTAGCGAGCAGCTAAGGAAGAAGACAACAAAGACCCGAGTCATGTGACATTCTTACTATTATTGTAGAGCGCGGTTAGCAGTTAGCAGTTAGCAGTTAGCAGTTAGCAGTTAGCAGTTAGAATGCTGGACTTTTAAGTAAGAGAACCCAGGTTCGAATCCTCTTGCTGCTGTTTCGAAACTATGGCAATTTTGTTCACCCCACGTTGCCACAGTTCAATCAGCTGTATAAATGAGTAGCTGGCTACAGACAGAGGTGGATAAGTGAATGAATAGTCTTCACACAGTAAATGCAGTGTGGCTAAATACTTCCCAGAGAAGTCGAGTCGATGTTGGAATGAACAGGTCTGCCAGGGGGTGAAGTGTAAAGCGTTTTGAACTGTCCTAATGACTCGATACCGCGCTATATAAGAATGTACCTTTATCTTTTATTAACAATTCATTTAATTACACAAATACCAATTACGTCAGGGCGGAAAAGAACCGAGTGTGGGTCATCAGAATAAGTTATTACTTTTCATGCAAATGACATATACAAATTTAGATTATCTGTACTTATGACATTTCCCCCAAAAAATTACCTTCTCTTCAGTGTCAAGTTGCACATAAATTGTAATTGTTTAACATTTCTGAGAACATAGAAATTCTATGGCAGTGACGTTTTAATTTCTTAGCAAATGTCTTTAAACTGCAGCTACATATTAGATTTCCTTGAAGAGAATTCAATTAAAATTAATTAACCATTAAAATTATGTAATTGGGTGTGATGTGTAAGCATATTGCTAATAGTGAATTATAATCAGTTTTTGCATATTTTCCAACTTATGCACAACTTCAGAGTTTTTATATATATGCATACAGTTTTTCCCGAAGGAATCTGCCAGATAAAACTACCAGTGGCCATGCACACAGTAGAAGGTGACCTTGTTATGAGCAATGCCAGCAGAACAGTGAAAGCCACAATCTCGTAGAATCGCTGCTCTCATCTCTTCAGTCACGATGGCAGCCACAGCCAGTCTCCTGTCTGACTCGTCCATAGTCCGCAGCCACGTTTCTATAGAGGCTGTGTAAAAAAGATACAGGTAAAAGTAAGTTCTCATGAGGCGTGGTGTCCAGTCCTTAGAACGGCTCAGAGTGCCTTACACATCACCCCGTGTCGTAGTCAACACTAGATAGGTTCGATTTTTTGCAAAAGGAGTCTGAAACCAGACATTCGATTTATGGATGTGAGAAGGCTCACCTGGGTTGATCCCTGTTTTCCCATCGTCTTCCACCTCCCAACCCACAACAAAAGTGTTTGGGAGTTGGTCGGCCGTTATGCTGCATGTTTCCATGGCAACCAATCTGGCATTGACTTCCTGTGTCATGTCGACGTACGCCTCATCAATGCTTGCTCTCTCCACCAAGCACCGCTCAAAGTGACTCAGCACTGTGATCACTTCGGCTCCAGCGTCGCGGTATCTGTCAACATCCAGACAAAACGAATTTGTCAACATTCTGCAATGTATTTGTCAATATTCCACACAGCATGTGCAACATTCCACAACATATGTCAATAATCTAAGTGGTATATGTCAGTATTCACTATTCAATGAGGTTTCTGTCAACATTCCACAAGGTATTTGTCAATAAAGTATCACTCAATATTAGGCAAGCTATGTGTCATCAGTCCACATAGTATCAGTCAACATCCCACAAGGCATTTGTCAACATTAAACATAGTAGCTATAAACATTCCACAAGGTATGTGTCAACACACCATGAGGTATGTGTAAACATTCTACATATTATTATTTATCAACATTCCACTTATTATTATTTGTAAACATTCCACATATTATTATCTGTCAACATTCCACATATTATCTGTCAACATTCCATATATTATATGTCAACACTCCACATAGTATATGTAAATATACCACATAGTATTGAGTTTGCCATCCACCTACTTTGTGAGATCAGCTTTGCCTCGAGGTTCAGGTACGTTAAACAGGTGAATCTCAGGACAGATCATTCGGGCCTCCTTCACTCGGTGACCCCGGGTCACTCCAAGGTCACGTGCCTCGTAACTCACAGCAATCAGCAGACTGAAACAAAGTTTGCTATAGAGAAAATGTACACATGATATGTATTAGCTAACAAAATCACATCCTATCACACTTTTTCCAACAAGAAAGATGCCCTTTTTCTTACAGGTGTTGGTACTCTAGATCCACCTTGATGCACCTGTCATACAACTACGCTACCACAGTAAAGGGCATTGGAAATATAAAAAAATATAAAAAAAACATTCCTATCCAAAAACAAAAAAAAATGGGAAATTGGAGGCACCGTGTACACATTGCGAATGATGTGAATGGAAAGCCGATTATTAGAAAAAATAACTAAAATGCTATATAAAAAATATGCATTTTCAATTCATTTGTGATAATCGGATTCTTAACTCACCCAACCAAATCCATTTTTTATTATTGGAACTGTGTTATATTTACAAAGTCCCTAAATGAAGATTGGAGATATTTCTGTTGCCATGGTAACTTACCCACTGCCCTGTAACACAGCACAGGGTTTCCCCCAGAATGCTGCATTGTCTCTCTGCTCCACCTGCACGTAGAAGCAGTCCATGTCTATCAGAGCCACAGCACGACTCATGTCTGCAGCAAAGTGACAAGTAATCAAAACACTGAAGCATCTAAAACAACCTACTGAAATATGACAAGATGTCACCATAGAAACAAACAGTACACAAAGTTAGCTCACTTCTTTTGTTATGTTTGGACTGCAGTAAACTAAACATCTTTGACAACAAAGGCCTGTGAAAGATGAAAGGAGACTTCCTGTTTACATCTACGTTGTGCCTGGTCCTACAACTATGCTTCAATATCTACAATAACTGATGCAACAAGATTTAACAAGATTGCCATCCAAGGCAAAGGCCCAGATGGCAAGTGGACAAGGAAGCCATTGGCTCATCGAGAATCCCAAACTTTTTCATCTATGTGTAACTCGCCCTCCTGAGATATGTGTCCATCTTGTTTCTAAACATATTCACGCTGCTAGCAGTTACACAATCTGTAGATAATTTGTTCCATTTATTTATTGTCTTCTGTGATAACGAGTACTTCCTGATATCCAATCTACACTGATCCTTTACTAATGTTACCTCGTGTCCTCTAGGTCTACTACCGGTATCTTTCTTGAGTGAGAAGAAACATTTCTATCAATATTTTTTAATTGGAACTGATGCTAAACATGAGTCAGGCAACTGCATAGTGACACTGTGTGCAACATTATGATCCTGTTTGAATAACAACTGTACACTTTGATTGGTACTGACCCATAGTACTTATTAGGATACTGTATTATTATATACTGCCAACCAGTGTGTAGCACAAGTATAAACTGCAAATATTCATAACAAGGTGCAAAAAACCACTGGCACTTTATTTATCTATTAATCAACCAGATGTGGGGTGCGGTGGTCGTGTGGTAGAGCGCTAGGCTTTCGGTCGAGGAGACCAGGGTTCGAAACTACCTGCTGCCATTTCGAAACTTGGACAAATTTGTTTACCCCACTTTCCCTGTCTTTTGGAAGAGACACTAAAAGCCATTGGTCCTTTCTATCTGGTCTCTATACCAGGGAAAGCAAAATATCCCACAGGGAAATGGAAAAAACCTGTTGTGGGGTTAGTGCGCCTCATACAGCTGGAGGTCTCGATCTCCAAACTCACTATACTACCTTCCAGTTTAGCTGTGATCAGCTGTAAAGGGAGTATTTCACCAAGCATGTAAAATATTGACCTGTCCCCCAACTTCTGTTTATGACCGATTCCACTGGTAATTGGACGCTTTGGCAGCATTACCTCTTCAGCTAGCTGATGCAACTAGACTTTCTTGGTTGCATTGGCAGGACAATTTGGTAGCGTCAACAGCGATTTTTGGTTGTGTTGGCACCATTTTATGAAAGCAATTTCACTGAAGGGGTATCGCTGCCGAAGTGGTATCGCTGTCGACACGACTCGGAACCGGTTAATTTTGGTCATTAGAGCGCCTTTGTTTTATTTAAACGTTTTAACGTTTTCATTATGATAAATTAATTATATTGTCATTATTGTTAATTTTAAAACTTCAATACTTTTACTTAAAGTGTATTTGAATACAAATATGGTACGTTACTGCAAAATGGTCAAACACAAATATTTTCAAAATGAATAAAAAAAATTATTTTTATTTACAAATACTTACTTCAAATACAAAACTATTTAAATAATCCATGAAGGTAATTTTTATAAATTTTCCTTGAAATAGTCCATGAAATATTATATTTCATTTTAATATAAAGAGAACAATATCCTTTATACATCTCTGAGCATTTATAATTGGTCCTTTGAGTTGTGTGTTAGGAATGCGTGGAGGCCATACATGGCCCACAAGGTTGCCAGTCTATATGCATTAATTATGTGTTGACAAGTGCACTCTTTATTGACACATACCGATTTTTAATTTGTCCATATATATTATTTGTAAAAAGCATACTGTAGCAAACCATGATTAAACTGTTGTTTAATCATGGTTTGGAATTTGCAATATAAAGAAGAGATATTCAAACTAGCTTTGTATATTTACTATTTAGTCTACATAACGGTCACTTTTACAACAATCACATACCTCAAAATCACTTTTATTCGTGGATAAAGCATGCCTCTTTCTAAATGTTTCTTTTTAATTAATAAAATTAATAAACATTTGATGGCCGTTTGCTCGAAACCATTTTTTCTCATTTGGAAGAAGGATATATCTGGAAGTAATTATGCTAGCCAAATAAGGTTTTGACTGTTGTTTTCAGTTTATTCTTCTCTTATTCTCTACACAACTGACATAACACCTTCTCAAGACAATCAAAATATTGAAGTATTCGTTCCTAAATAATAAGTAATTTTTTCTGTTACAAAAGTTACACAAAATATATTAAACAAACAAAAATAACTTGTTATGTTTTCTGCCAGTTGTGTAATAGAGTATGTACAGGGTTCATGCACTTTTGACATTTCAAATTCCATGACTTTCCATGACTTTCCAATGTAAATTTCCATGACCTTAAACTGTCCATTTTGCCATGTGCTATTCTACAATATCATGACCAACTAATAACAATCACAGAGAATAATGCATTTTTGCACGCAATGGCATGGTTTGTTGTGCCCTGGAAACATCTGATTGTTTCACATGTCCTTAGAGTTCTGTTCCAAGTCCTTCACCGTCTTAGCAAGTTCACTGAGTCCTGCTTTCATCTCCTTGGCAGAACAACGACTGACATTTGACTTCATCAAGAAAACCAAATTGCCTGTGGATGCCTCTCAGCTAGCTTGTCTGCATCATCCTGGAGAGACTCTTTGGTGGTCTTGAGCAGCATCTCCTCCACCACATCTTGGCTTTCCTCTCAAGCCTACTGATCTCCTCCACCACAGCTTGGCTTTCCTCTCAAGCCTACTGATCTCCTCCACCACAGCTTGGCTTTCCTCTCAATCCTACTGATCTCCTCCACCACAGCTTGGCTTTCCTCTCAAGCCTACTGATCTCCTCCACCACAGCCTGGCTTTCCTCTCAAGCCTACTGATCTCCTCCACCACAGCTTGGCTTTCCTCTCAAGCCTACTGATCTCCTCCACCACAGCTTGGCTTTCCTCTCAAGCCTACTGATCTGCACCACCACAGCTTGGCTTTCCTCTCAAGCCTATTGATCTCCTCCACCACAGCCTGGCTTTCCTCTCAAGCCTACTGATCTCCTCCACCACAGCCTGGCTTTCCTCTCAAGCCTACTGATCTCCTCCACCACAGCCTGGCTTTCCTATCAAGCCTACTGATCTCATCCACCACAGCTTGGCTTTCCTCTCAAGCCTACTGATCTCATCCACCACAGCTTGGCTTTCCTCTCAAGCCTACTGATCTCCTCCACCACAGCTTGGCTTTCCTCTCAAACCTACTGATCTCCTCCACCACAGCTTGGCTTTCCTCTCAAGCCTATTGATCTCCTCCACCACAGCCTGGCTTTCCTCTCAAGCCTACTGATCTCCTCCACCACAGCTTGGCTTTCCTCTCAAGCCTACTGATCTCCTCCACCACAGCTTGGCTTTCCTCTCAAGCCTACTGATCTCCTCCACCACAGCTTGGCTTTCCTCTCAAGCCTACTGATCTCCTCCACCACAGCTTGCCTCTTTGTGCCACGTGTCACCTTTACTGCCTTGCTCTTCTGCACCTCCAAGGTATTTGAAGTAGCGTGTGCGACCACTTGCAGCAGAAGCCAGCTCACAACCAGAGCATCAATACCACTGATGTGTAGCATGTGGTCGTGAATTGAGCACTGGGCAATGAAGGAGTCTTCCTTCATGTTCTCCACAACAATCTGGCGATTTAATCTATTATACTGAAGATGGTTCTGCAAGAATTATAGTAATGTTTTGTTCAATAAATAAGGACACTGATTCTCAATTTGCCAATATTTGATTTACCCACCGATGGTTCAGTCCACGATGGGTTCGGCCCACGCCGACGGATGGTTCGGCCTAGGCAGACGGATGGTTCTGCCCACTCTGAAAAACGTGTCGCTATTGAATTCAGTGACGGTTGATTCGGCCCACGCTAAATGGCAAAATTCTAAGAATAGTAATTTTGACCCACCACTGATTAGATAAAATAGAAAATTATGATTTCGCACAAAACCTTGCATCTTCATCTGCATATATGTTTATGTTTAATAAAAACATTTAATTCTTAAAGCATATGTACGTTTTTCAAGATTCAAAAATGCTAATAATTTAGCATACAACATTTAACAGTACGCAAGTCGCAAAAAGTCAAGTTGAAAATAAAGAATGTAATAACGTCCACAGACGGCCACTTTCCAGTTAGAATACGATGGTCGTTTTGGTCCACGGAGACCGCTGGCACCGGTTACATTACATATATGGTTGATTCAGCCCATGCGAGCGAAAACACTTCCCAGTTTACAGGTTGCAAAAATGGTTAGTCTAGCCCATGGGCCTAAACCGTTATATGCCAAAACATCTGACACCCGGCCAAGTCAAAGCCTTATAAAAACATAAAATATAGTGCCATAACATGGCAATAAAAGGGCACGCATGTGCCAGACACATCACATAAAATATTGCGCCGCTGAAGCGTCCAAGAATTTAGCGGGTACTGGTCATAATGGCGACAGATCCAAAACAGTGAAAACCAAAATGGTGACAAATCCAAAACAGCGACAAATCCAAAACAGCGACTAACCAAATCGGTGACAAGTTGAGTCAAAACGGCAACACCCAATGGCCAAAACGGCTTTGGTCAAAATAGACAGATATTGCCGCCGTATGTATGGCAGGGTAATGATCAGAACAGCGACAAACCAAAACAGCGACACAAATAAATAATCATCAAGTATAAGCGTCACATACCCATGCAAAAATAAATAAATAATAATGGTGCATATACCCGATGTGGATAACCCCTGATGTGACGACACTTGGCTAAATTAAATGGAACCTAAATTAAATTTATGGTATAAGTGATACAAATAAATACTAACCGTGTATAAATATGGCACGTATCTCCATTTCGATTGACGTCGGTTTTTTGTTCTGTCGATCATTAGTCAAAAATATAATTCAAAACACAAATAATGTATGTTACGATTCCTGCATATTGAATATTTATTATCACCATAACACACACAAAAACAACAAGCTCTAGAATGAAGTTTACAAAACTTCAGCACATTACGCTTTGTGCAAGCATGCTGATGTCCAACGGCCAGGTGTGAATAACAAACATTCCTGCACATTCGCAATCATGACCCGGGCTTACATTTTATGAAAAACGATATCAAAGAACCTATACGCAGATGGATTCGTTGCGTTCAAAAACAATACTGATATAGTTAGGGTATGATATCATGGTGACATTTATATTTCCAATAATAATACCCACAAAATATAATATTTATGTAATTCGTTAACTGTTGTGTACAATTATCAACTTCATTTATCTGGTTTAATTTTTGCCGTTCCGTTGTCGCCGTTTTTGTTGCTGTTTTGACAATATTTGTAGCCGTTTTGACCAATGCCAATGGTTGTCGCCGTTTTGACTTATGCCTTGTTACCGCCGTTTTGGTAGTCGCCGTTCTGACCTATATCCACCGAAGCGACCCATATATCGCTCACAGAGCTGCAAATTACCTGCGCACTATCTTATTGTTAACGGACACACATATATGATTACTTTCGCGTGATATAGGTACAAGTATTACGTATTTAAAAGCAGCAGCAATCACTTTCAGTAAACGGTTACTTTACTATCGCAATCGATGAAAGTAACAAAACAACACTGTCAACAAAACGGCGCGACAGCTGCACCGGAAGTACACACATTCGAGTGCGCGGACAGATGCGCGGGCTATTCCGATGTTTCCAAGACCAAGCCGTTTCTAAACGCAAACTTGAAAGTTCTATGTTGTTACGGGTGAATTGGCTTTTGGTGTGCTTAGTCTGGGCAGTTTCGTGTGATATTTCACTGTGGTGTTTGTCACCTGTACCTATGTTAGCAATGTCGACGGCAGTCTTCATTTTGGCAACGGTGTCGGTGTGATCTTAGAAAGCTCACTACCAACGTAACCAAGCCCAGCGCCAGCGGAGGCCTTGCCAAGCCAAGTCAAGTGCGAGCCAGGTAACTCAACTTGACAATGATGTCAGCTTTGAAATTTTCACGTTCAATACTTTTTGAATTGTGTGAGGTCTAGCATATAGTCATAAACGTGAAAATGTCAATGTATGTGACTGTCGTTGGCTACTTTTAAAAGTTCCTCCTCAGATAGGTCTTTTGCTCATCTCATTTCAGACTCATTTGGCAAACATATCGAACCTGTACACATTTTTTTATTTGGCCTTCGTTTTTTATTCACCTTGACTGGTCTAAAATCAGCAGAAAAAGTAGCAATAGTGATATGACTCTATTATACTAACATAAAGCTAAATTCACACTTGCTAGTTACCTGAACGAATGATAATTTATTCTTATGATATTAACAAATTTGAACATCAGTGATTCAGTGAACGTGATTCACAAATAGAATCATGATCAGCTAAATGAATTAAGGAGGGAGCAAGGTAAACAGAGGGGTGAGATTTAGCGGTCGTCAACGGCGCCCATCAATGGCTTTGGATGACTTAAAGTTTTGACTACAGTGGCCCACATGACGACTCGAAATATTTACGTGGCTGCAATATTTTCGACACAGCAAAAATAAATGAAATGTTAATAAACATCTCAGAAGAGTTGTCCTGGATGTATCGCATTTATGTTAACCATAAATCATGTGTTTGTGACACGTTTGACATTGCAAGAAATGTTGCCAAACTGTAGCCGAAGCAATATCAATAGGGAGCATTCATTGTATTTGTATTATATATAAAAGTGGCACCACCATGACCGGTTATTATTTCAGTGTAGAATGACCATTCAGTTACATGTTGAACGTTGATGTGGTTGATTAAAAAATACAATGAATGCTCCCTATTGATATTGCTTTGGCTACGGTTTGGCAACATTTCTTGCAATGTCAAACATGACACGTATATATATATATATATATATCCACATAGTGCGCTGAGCGCTACTGGTGAATTAATGGGGAACCTGGTTGAAGTTTCTCTAGGCTGGCGCCACGTGGCATCACTTATATATATATATATCCATGTGGTGCTCATGACACCATTTTAGTAACATTTGGAGGTAAAATCAGGTCCTGTGAAAAATCAGCATGTCCTGTAAACTGTTCAGTTCACAGGTCCTGATGTCCTGTGACGCTTGGAGACTTTTTGCTTAGGCTGTTGGTGTACCATGTTATGAAAACAAAAAATCTGTCACATGTATACAATTATATACTGTATTTTATTCAGTATTATGTGTTACATTGTATTGATCCTGCCTTGAAAATAAATGTTTCAAAACTATTTGTTTTTTATGTTTTTATTTGTTGTTGATGTCATTCATACATTCTATCTTCAAAGCATTTAAGTATTGATTAGCAAGTGGACTACCTAAGAAGCTGTTGGGCTACTTCACTTTGCAAGGTTGGTAGCCCGACTGGCTACCTTCCATGACTTGCTAAATCCACCACCAAAGGAGGTACTGAATCTGTAAGCCTTGCCTTGGAGAGAGGGTTGACTCATACCCGGTAGAATAAGAAGGGAACTTTTACTTACATATTCAATATTGGCCTGTTTTCAGCCTCTCCATGACTGGTCTCATTAGTATGATAAATCTCAAGATTATTGATCAGTAAAATGATTTCATAATTGTATTGAGGTATATCACCAATAACATGATTGAGTTACAATAGCTTTATAATTAATCATACCAGTTCAATTAGTTCAATTACAATTAGGAACGACTTCATGAGCATCAATATTAACTGGAACAGTTACAGAACTGCGTGGAACAACAAATAGTATACAAATTCGCGTTCAGTGGGTGTTCCATATGATGTTACTGGCATGTGTAGATCTATAGATAATGGTACAATGCAACATTTCAGCAAATTGGAAACAATTATATGTAGATTAAGGTATGCTTTTCTGTCACGGAATGGCCCAGAAAGGAGATTGGCAGCCATGTTTGACTATTCAACCAGTGATTGCCAATAGGTGACATTCACTGATTGACACGGCCTTTGATCACTTTGATCACTTTTATGGGTAATATTGATGTCCCTACATCATGGTTGTATTTGTAAATAACTTAATTATGAGCAACACTGTTACAGTTGTAATATTGTCTTCAGTTCTGTACTTAACTACATGTGTTTTTTTTTTCATTCTTAGGTCAGTCGGATATTTGCCAATTGTTGAGCAGGCTTCAGCAACATGCTGAGTCGTCACGAGGAAGAAAATCACTTCAATGACATGGTGAGTAATGATGATGGCGATGACGTGTAGCCACAGCCTCAGGCAGACATTGATGTCTCCTTACAATTGCTCTAGCCACTTTGAGTCCACAAGTACAACCTGTCCAATGTTTGATTTGTCAACATCCAATGGCTGTACTTAACCCCAGCTTTCTTTTCAGGAAGCATAGCAGATCTTCTTCTCCCCACTTTATCCCTCACCAGGGTTGTTTGATTTAAATCATTAAAAAAAATCAATAAAATCATTGATTTATGATTTTTTATTTCTGATTTTTTTAATTGCTGATTTATATGAATTTAACACAAATAATTTTTTACAAGCATCGAGATCAACACAGCTTTGTATGTTTTTTAAATACAAAAGCACAAAGTGCACACACTTGTGTAGCTGTATTGTCACCAGATAGCCTGATAGTTAAATACATTTTATGACATTGTGTATGTTTGAGCTATTCCCTTTCTGAATGTATTGAAGCCACACAAACTTGTCTTCAAGAGGAAGTATCTAAAGTCCACTTAGAGCTTGTGCTAGTTGTTACCAAGTCAGTATGTTGAGTCAAGTAAGACAGTCTTCGTGACAATTGTTTAATACTGTACCAGTTTGCAGTCTGGTTGGAGACCCATAGAGTAAACAGAGCCCTGGACAGGTGCTAATCCACCCTCACAGCAAACAATAATTAGCACTGCTACAGCCACAAACACACAGCATGCTTTCCTTTCCAAGACAGATTATGCAACTACAGGGGGTGAGGCCTTGTGGACATTGTTTAATGTCTTTATATAAGCAAAAATCATGTATTCTCTGTTAAGACAAGTACCCAAATCGATTTGAATAGAACATGTTTGAAAGAGTTTATAAATGTAAACATCAGTATAAATGTCTATTCCAGATTTTTTTTAAATCCGATTTAAATAAAAAATCTGATTTTTTATATATATTTTTTAAATCATGATTTTTTCAACCCTGACCCAGACGTTAGTCTTTCTCTGTGTCATGCTTATCTTGAGCATTCTGCACCATACCCACATCTCGAATGCATATATTCGTTTCTCATCCTATTCCTTGAATGTCCATGACTCACTGCTATACAGAGCAATGCTCCAAACTAGGTACACTGTAGTACGCTAAAATCTCTTCTTCAAACTTACATTTACACTTGTATGTGTATGTGACCATCTTTCCAGGTCAGAAAGAATCATTTCAGTAACATGACTTGAACTTAAATAAGAAATATTTTCATGGTGCTGTAACTGTGTAACATATTTAGATCACACACTGTCACTTAGACACATGTTGCTGTAACTGTGTAACATATTTAGATCACACACTGTCACTTAGACACATGTTCTGTAAAGATGGTAATGGAATAAGAATTATTATTTATGGGCACTGCTAAGACAATCCCTTTAAACATTACCAAAAGATGGTGGAAATAACTAGTCATTAGTTTAGTCATGATCGTTTTACCAAGAAAGTAATTCTGTTGTGAATAAAACGTGATTTTGTTATAATGATGTTCGAAAGGAATACATAAGAAGTTAAAAAACAAGTTTTAGTTAACGTATATATTATACAACTTTACAATAATATCACACTGACATTTTTAAGATGTTGAATGGGGTATGAAAATATTGATAGAAATATGTTTTTCTCTCTCAAGAAAGATAGCAGAACTAGAGGACATGAGGTAAAGTTAGTAAAGAATCAGTGTAGATTGGATATCAGGAAGTACTCATTCTCACAGAGGACAATAAATGAATGGAAAATACGGATTGTATAACTGCTAGCGGCATGACTATGTTTGAAAACAAGTTTGACACATATCTCAGGAGGGCGGGTTACATGTAGACGAACACTGATGGACTCTCGATAAGCCAGTGGCTTCTTTGTCCACTTGCCTTTGGGCCTTTGGCTTGGATGGCAAATCTTGTTAAATCTACAACTATTCATTAATGCATTCATTTGAGTAATTATAAGAAGAAATACTAAATATAAACCAAATCACATACAAATGAAAGGCCCACATCTATAAAGAATAAAGTATTTTCATGGTCTTTGTGGGCAAAAACCAAAGGTAAATGACATAATATTATCATGAAAGAAAGCATCCTGTGGGGTTGGGCTGTCTATGAACAGTGCAGGGTCACCTGGAATGGCTGATACTGTTACACTGCTTTTAGTGCCTGTGAGCCTTCCTTGTTGTCCTTGTTCATTGTATATCCATCAGGTTTCTACAAACATGTCTATAACATTGGCCATCACACATTCAAAACAACAATAGTAAGAACCATTAGTAGAAAAATATATAGAATATTGTATAGCGTTTTGCGGACAAAACTGTGGAATTCAGAAAATATTATATATAAAAAAAATTTGTAGAATATTCTGTAGAACTTTTTTATAGAATATTCTATAAGATTTTGGCAGACATAGCTATATATAGAATGTGTAGTTTCTATAGTTTTCTATACAACATTCTGCTAGAATAGAATGTAGAATTCTATTGATTTCTACATCTTTCTGTATAATTTTTTTTGAATTCTATAGATTCTTTTGCTAAGGGTACCCTGGTGTAACACCCCTGTGTGCATGGAGTGGCACCCCTAGTTGGGTGATGTGACACACCCAAGTCTATAACCATGTTGTGACACCCCAGGTGTGTGATATGCCACACCCAGTGTCATAGGCAGGTTCTCTATTAGGACCTCCAGTTATTGAATCAAACATAATGATCACTCGGGCACATGCTGCAACAACTGTTCAAAGATGCCAATTATATTTTTAAACATTCCAGCTGCTCTTGTGAAACAATATAGATAATCAGTTCCTGTCACAAAATTATGATACCAAAATATGAAGCATTTAATGGAAAAGATAGCATATTTTTCACCTACATCTGTCTGCCATTTTGTGCTAATCGGTGACAGCTGGTCGGGGGATGTTTTGTGGCTGTAACTGGATGTGACAGTTTGTGCTTGCTCAGCCACATGATATCACAAAAATAATTATTTGCTCTATTAATCAAACTTGTCCTGCCCAATAGGGCATCGTTTCCAGCTGCTTTTTAACATCTGAAAAAGTATGTAGCTTATATAATTATAAATATAGGTTAATTGTAGGGGGTCAATCATAAATTGGTGTAGTATTGCTACTGAATGTTGCAAAGAGTAGCATAGTGTCGCTATTGGTGTATATGCTTCTCCCATGCTAGTGGTGATAGTTTTAGATTATTATCAGTTTTATTGATGATTTGATGAAAAGTCAAACTTGCTGTATAACTGCTCATAATTATGAGATGCATAGTATTGGATACGCATAGAAAAATACCTTGTCTAACAGTTTACTATAATCTATGTATCCCTAGAGAAATCACAAATATAAAATTATTACTATATTTGTGTAGCATGTGTGCGTTCATGCATGTGTTTGTGTGATTACATACATATGTCGATGTATGTATAAATGACTGTGTTTGTGTGTGTGGTGTGTGTATTTTAACTGAAATAATGTCTAAAATGTTCACAATGGTCTATGTAGTCATTATACTTCCCATTATAAACATGAGCAAAGAGGAGGTATAAATTCATAAAAACAAACATTATAACCTTGTGGTTGCTTACGTATAATATGAAGAAAACTACAATTGTATTATCACAACACAAGGCATACATCCATAACCATTTCTAAAAAACCAGTTTCAGCCAGGGTGTGACCCCCTGTAGTTGAGCAGCAGTGACACCCCCCAGAGCATTCACACACACACACATGGCCATGACTGTGGACTTTGTTATGCATGCCTGGCTCTGCTCCTGATTATGTGTGGAATTCTTGCCTCAGGAGTTGTTCAGTACACTACGGTTTTGGGGTCCACAGTTTTGGCTTGTTGCTCTAGTTCACTTTCACCTGTTTGACCCCAGCTTTGTAGCCCTTTGGTCCAGGCAGAACAACTGCAGTGGACAGGTGCAGGTGAGGCTGTAGACTGAGTGACTGCTGTTTATGTGGGTCAGACATTCTTGCGTGAGCCAGTGAGCAGTTTGGAGTAGCTGGCGGGCAGGAAGCAGTATGAGGTGGCCTGACAAAACTAGGGTAAGTTTGTTCCTCAGTGTTTCTGAGTTAGTTCCAGCGGTTATAAAGTGATGTTTGTAAGGCGTTGTTTCATGTGGGTTGGGACAGTTCGTGGCATTGTTTCCATGTTGTTTTATTGCCACGTTTCTCTTGGCTGGCTAGTTCACTATACTTGTCAGTGAAAGTGGAATGAATGAATGAATTTTTTGTGTGTCTGTGTGCGCACAGCACCTATGATGTGATCAGTTTCTTACACCTGATCATATTTTTAGTAGTGTTGTGACTGTGACAAACTTGACATGTGAAATATGTTACATTGAAATCTAAACTTGACTATCATACAGACTGATTTTTTCATAAAGAATTCATATTTTTTTACCAAATTTTAAATCAGGCAAACTTTCACAAAAGGTGTGTAAATGTTATTCATGTATTGTGCTAAAATTTCTCCAAATTACCAAATTCGGTTCTGTCTAGAAAATAAGTCTTCTTTGCCAGAATACATTCTAAAGTTGTAATGCTGGTCAATACGAATTCTATACTGTGTTCTGACAGTGATAACAAACATTTGTTAGTTATTTGCTTTCTAAATGTGATACTTTATTCGTACTTTATGCATTAGACAAAGCCTACGTTATATGCCATTTCTTGTTCCTGGCATTGACAATATGCCATGCATCATTTGAGGATGTGGAGTTTTGTGGACACTGTGTCATTGGTGATATGTTGACCTAGTTTTGGAATAGGTGTTAGTTATTTATTGACAAGGAAGTTGAATCATGATGTAAAGAACTAAGGAAAACCTCAGTTCTAAGTTTACTTTTACATCTCTATTGCCTGCATTACAACTTGTTAGATAAGTATCTGTGGTCTAATAATTGTTGACATCTGAAATAGTAGATGAATATTGTAGCTAGCGTAGATGAATACCATCGACTAGCAGTGAACCAGCAGATTCCATGTCCATACGCTACATGGGCCTTTTCTTTATAATAGTAATAATATAAAACACTTTTATTGTGCTGAAAAGCCTGAAATCCTTGGGAGACCCAAGCTCAGCAGTGCACTAAAACAAAAGGGTTTAAGCAGTTCCTAATTGATAAACAGTTCCAGTTGTAAACAGTTGGATTGGTACGCTGGGGAGCTGTGGAGGATAAGTAGTTCCAGTTGTAAACAGTTGGATTGGTACGCTGGGGAGCTATGGAGGATAAGTAGTTCCAGTTGTAAACAGTTGGATTGGTATGCTGGGGAGCTGTGGAGGATAAGTAGTTCCAGTTGTAAACAGTTGGATTGGTACGCTGGGGAGCTATGGGGGATAAGTAGTTCCAGTTGTAAATAGTTGGATTGGTACACTGGGGAGCTATGGGGGATAAGCAGTTCCAGTTGTAAACAGTTGAATTGGTACGCTGGGGAGCTATGGGGGATAAGCAGTTCCAGTTGTAAACAGTTGGATTGGTACGCTGGGGAGCTATGGGGGATAAGTAGTTCCAGTTGTAAATAGTTGGATTGGTACACTGGGGAGCTATGGGGGATAAGCAGTTCCAGTTGTAAACAGTTGAATTGGTATGCTGGGGAGCTATGGGGGGTAAGTAGTTCCAGTTGTAAACAGTTGGATTGGTACACTGGGGAGCTATGGGGGATAAGCAGTTCCAGTTGTAAACAGTTGAATTGGTACGCTGGGGAGCTATGGGGGGTAAGTAGTTCCAGTTGTAAACAGTTGGATTGGTACACTGGGGAGCTATGGGGGATAAGCAGTTCCAGTTGTAAACAGTTGGATTGGTACGCTGGGGAGCTATGGGGGATAAGTAGTTCCAGTTGTAAACAGTTGGATTGGTACGCTGGGGAGCTATGGGGGATAAGTAGTTCCAGTTGTAAACAGTTGGATTGGTACGCTGGGGAGCTGTGGAGGATAAGCCAGTTTAAAGAGGTGGGTTTTTAGTTTACAGCAAAATGTTGTTATATTTTCTTCATGCTTAGCACTTTGGATAGCAATCTTCAATTGGTCCATCTGTTTAGTGGTGTTCATGTTGGTGAAGTGCTAGCTTTCAAATAACGGCTTAAATTCTACTGCCTACCACAATTGTTCTCTGTATTGACACCTCAGGTATAATTATATGCATTTATTACTAAAGCCACTACACATTTGATGTGTTGTGTATAATATGTGAACATGCCAGATTTTTTATGATTTGTGTACACCTGCTTCAAATTTCTTTTCTTTTACACAGCAGACCATGTTACACGTGCATGTAGTGCCAGGGTAGCTATTGACTGGTTGGGCCACCAGACCACGGTCTGAACCCACTCACATCCTGGTCACGAGGCAAACACTGAATCACTTGAGTCACTGCGTCAGGGGAAAATCCATTGGACCATTTACATAAATACATAAACAAAACTAGACGTAAATAGATACAAAACTTAAGTATTGAGCTTAAGACTTTCCTAGTGGTTCTCACAAATTATCTTTATAGGTCATGTCATATATTTTTGGTAAGTTTAGATGTATCTCTAGAAATACATACAAAGTTATATCTATGAAGGCTATAAAGATCGTTATTTTGTAGGTGTTTGTAAACTTAGCAATCACTATGGCTTCAACATCCTGTTAGTCAGTACTTTGTTATCTGTTAAGAAATCTACTTGCCCTCTAGGTCTACTGCTTGGGATGGCAATCTTGTTCCAGCTTGTTTGTATGCATTTGTTTGCCCAGTGTGAGTCATTGTCTCCATATTAGTCTATTGTCATGTTCAGACTTCCTGTCGACCATTAGGTCACAAATCACAATGGCTATTCAGTGAAAGTGGAATTAATTATTTTGGTACATGCTGCATCTATATGACAAGCAGTTACAGTGAAGTAATGGTGATGGAGTTTGAAACAATGCAATATACAAATGGTGAAAATGTTTATAAAATTGGAGGAATTAATTAATATGTATTTTATTTTGAACATAACTATTAAAGTGTACTCACTTCCATGTTTCAGTAACCATCAATTGCTCTCAAGTTGTTTTCAAAAGAAAATTATATTAATAAATATACAAATAAATATAGTTTATACTAAAGTTAAGTAATTCTTCAAGAGATCCAAGTATAAAATGTATGAAAATTAAATAAGTATATATTTCCTGTCTGTAGATGCCAAGCGGAGTTGACATGACTGTGGGCGAACTCCAGCACATGGCAGCACGCCAGCAGCGCCAGATAGAGGCTCAGCAGCAGGCGCTGGTTGCTAAGGAACAGCGCCTGAAATACCTGAAACAGCAGGAACTTCGACAGCAGCAATTGGCCAATGAGAATGAGCGACTTCGTCAACTGCGGGAGCGGGTTGAGACACAGGAACAGAAGTTGAAACGACTGCGAGCCTTGCGCGACCAAGTAACAGAGAGACGTGGCACTGGCTCAACTCTAAGTAAGACAGTGTTTACACTGGAAACGTCTGTTTACCATAAAAAGTGTTGATTTAACAAGATTTAACAAGATTGCCATCCCAAACAACAAGTTCCAGATGGCAAGTGGACAAGGAAGCCATTGGCTTATCGAGAGTCCAACAATTTTCTCATTTATGTGTAGCCCACCCTTATCAAATATCTGTCAATTCTATTTTTAAACATATTCACACTACTAGCATTAACACAATCATTTGGCAGTTTGTTCCATTCATTTATCACCCTCTGTGAGAAAGAGTACTTTCTCATGTCCAGCCTACACTGCTCCTTAACTAATGCTGCTTTGTGTCCTCTTGTTCTACTGCCTTCTTTAAGTTTGAAGAACATATTCCTATCAGCATCCTCATAACCGTTCACTATTTTAAACACTTCTATTTGGTCTCCTCTTAGTCACCTGGTCTCTAGTGTTGTCAAACCACATTGTAATAAGCGACTTTCGTAACTAAGGTCTCTCAATTCTGGAATCATTTTGGTTGCTCTTCGTTGTATTCTTTCTAGCTTGTCTATGTCCTTTTTACGATACGGCCTCCATGCTTGAATACAATATTCCAAATGTGGTCAAACTATTGCTTTGTACAGTGGTACAATTAGCTGTTTCTCCTTATACATGATAGTTCTCCTAATTAGCCCTAGAATTTGATTTCCTTTCGAAGCAGCAATCCCACATTGCTCTGAAACTTTCACGTCAGCACTACATGTTACTCCTAAGTCCTTTTCTTGTGTGGTTCTACCTAGTACAGCATTCCCCATTTTATATTCTTCTTCCATGTCCTATGTGTATACATTTGCACTTCCCAAAATTGAATAGCATTTGCCATTTTTCTGACCATTTAACTAATTTATCTAGATCATCCTGTAAACTTTGTTTATCTGTATCATTTGTAACCTTTGATTTGATTTGCAGTCAATCTGTGTTATATGACAAAGTTAGCTTATATTATATAATAAAACATATTTAACAATAAAAACAAGTGAATACCTGGTAAATCACATTTAAGTCACATTCTCTTGTAACGCTTATTGTTATTTGATCTCACAATAGCTCATTTGATACCTCAGAATTACTTGGTAACCTACCTACATTACATTAATCAGGAAGGTTAGTCTGGTCAGCTAAATGTGAATTGTCATCTGTCACCAATCTTACCTACGTCATCGCTGTCTCAGGTTACGAAGTGTCTCACTTGTTTTGCATGTTTTTGCAATATTTATAACATATGACAGTGTCTGGACAATTTGTCATCCCTCTATTACCATTGCAGCCCTGGTTGACACACCAGAAAATGTTTTTTTTCTCACTAGCTGTGTGCGTAGCTAGTTCCGCTACTAGATGGTTTGAGTTTTTAATTACACAAACCATGTTAAACCATTATATATACACGTGTGTTACAATATATTATTATTATCATCTTTATTCGGACTCAAGATCCACAAACATGTACATATTAAATAAATCATAAGTTAGAAATAGCAGTAAAGATAAGAATGTTCCCATGTGGTGCAGTGTCCAAAGTGTGAAATAATAATTATATTATATTGATAATTCACACAAATTTCATATTTTTGTAATTTGAAAAATTAACACAATACTTAATAGTAATTTGTCAATCATATTAACTTATAGAGATGTAAACGAGATCAATCTTAAGAAAGTCTTTCAAAGGTCAATTATTTATTAGTTTTGGGATTTTTTTGCATCTACCGGGGTGATAACGAACATCACCCCCGGATAACGAGGATGACATTCATCACTGTCATTTTGTATCATTGTGTGCAGTGTCGGAGCTGGAGTCGATCAAGGCACTGTTCAACGACAAGGAGAAGGAGCTAGCCATGGCGGTGACCAAGGTGGAGACTCTCTCCCAGCAGCTCGACTCCCTACAGAAGTCAGAAGCGGGCGTGATGGCCACAAACAAGACTCAGGCTCCCATCATCATAGAGCTGGAGAAACTTCGCAATGAACTCAGAGTAAGTGAACTTAATTCTAGCACTTCTTTGTATATCTGAACCACTTTCTCAATGTCTGTGTCCTATTCAGTGTCTTCATTACACGCTATTGCTTACAATAAAGTAAGTACAATCACTACCTGAATGATAGATCAACAACTCATTTTGAGTCTTGCTGGTATCCTTACTGGCAGTTATTACATAGTTACATTGATTGCACCAGCTTTGGCTGACACAATTTTATGATAATGAAATAAATTTAAGTATATTTTACTCCTTTTTTTCTGTCCAGCTGAATCTATTTAAACTGTATTACAAACTGAATTGTTTGAATACACATTCTTGATTGATTGAGTCGTGATAATTTATTAATACTTACTGATCCACTTTGTATATAAGATATTATTACTGTCCAGAAATCCCTTCACCAGTCCATCAGTCCATGCCCTCCCCCGTCCATGCTCTCCCCCAGTCCATCAGTCCATGCCCTCCCCCCAGTCCATGTCCATCTGTCCATGCCCTCCCCCAGTCCATCAGTCCATGCCCTCCCCCAGTCCATCAGTCCATGCCCTCCCCCAGTCCATTAGTCCATGCCCTCCCCCAGTCCATCAGTCCGTGCCCTCCCCCTGTCCATCAGTCCATGCCCTCCCCCTGTCCATCAGTCCACCCTCACCTGCTGTTGTATGTTGCAGATTCGCAATGAGCTGAACGAACAACAGAACAACAAACTGCGCCAACAGCGAGACAGTCTGGGCACCAGGCGGCAGCAGGTGATCGACATGGATAAACGCATTGAAGAGCTCCAGGCACGTCTCAACAAGAAGCGAGCGCTGCAGTCTGAGCGCCGAAACGAAGCTGGCAGGTCAAATGTCGCAGCGGTCGCCCCTTTCGTTGACGGTAGCGGTGACAACACGTTCTCGTTGCAAGACACAAAGTATCAGACACTTCCTCGGGGAATCAAGCTACACTCAGTTGACAACAGACAGCTGGATAAGTACATACTCGAGGTGAACTGTGCAGGTCAAGGCCAAGAGGCTGTCAGCCAAGTCCCAGGTACTAAGCCTGTGTCCAGTCCGACATCTAGTGCGTCCTTCACAGCCCAGGTGATGTCGCAGCCAGGAATACGGCAAGGCTCCAACCTTGGGCTGTTCACAGCTCGTCCCTTTGGAAGTACACCTCAGCAGTCTTCCGTCCACTGGCCAAAGACGTCCACTCCCATCACTATGGCTGCGGTCACGTCACCCGAAGCAGAGATTTTCATCACGGCCGCACCTGTCCCAACCAGTGCCACTGTGTCCATGAGTACGACTTACGCCCCACTGACAGTGTCGCTACCCCAGGGGGTAACCGTCCAGAATGCAAAGACAGCATCACCAGTGTATCAGATGGCCACCAGCCGTCTCCAACCCCCATCACAGCCACAGCTCACTCAAGACCCGCCATCTCCTTCTGCATCTTTGTCACCAACTGTCGCATTATCACATGACACACCGGTCACACAGCCAGTGTCCAGGGGCCCGGGTGGGAGTCCCGTGACAACAGACAGGCTGCCAGCACAACCGCCGTCACCAGGACAGTTTGCCATGACCAACTCGACCAAAGTGACACTGTCTGACCGTCTCAAATCTAAAGTTCCTCTTCCATCAACATTTGAGGAGGCCAGAACTTCAGGTCAGACTTCGACCGTCCGTGCTACCCCCTCCCCAGCGGTGACGTCAGAGATCCTGCCTGCCAGTAACCCCAAGTCGAAGCTACGCGCCCTCATCGAGTCGACGCGCCCCGTTTCTGATTCGTCCACTGAGCCAACCAAGAAGATGTCCGTCAGTTCAGCATTGTCCGTCCTCATGAGTTCTTCATCTACATCAAGAGGGGGTACCAGCAAACCCACCTATCGCTACGCCCCAAAGAGTGTCATCCAAAACACATACACCAGGAAACTGGGGTCAGGTACCCTCGATAACTACCGCAAGAACATGTCGCAGTTGTACCGAGGGTTCAACGTGCTTGCCCCCGGAAACACCGAACTGCCGTCACCAACAATAAACGACATGAAAGACATGTCACCAGCTGGCACAGATGTACCTGCAGCATGCAGTCCTGTAGCCAAAGTTTCACCAGTCACTACCCAGTCTGGTACTGGCAGTCCTGGACAGGGGTCAAGAGGCACGGATGAGCTGACTGGCATGGGAAGACGACCAGAGGCATCCCCCGCTGTGGCCTGTTCCCCCAGTCGCTCCCCGCGTATCCCAACAGGAACTCCCCAGCCCGAGATAGCTGGCGAGGCATACCACGCGGAGGATGTCCCACTAGAGGGCTCTCCACCCCGAATCTTGCACATGCAACAGTTGTGTCGGAGGAATTCTCTCATCGAGGCAACGACCTCGTTTTCGTCACTTGATCCCCAACAGAGTGAAGTCATGGAGAGCCCCCCAACTACATCTGTCGTTGTGCGCCGCAGGAAGGGCAACTTGAAAAACAAGGACTCTGTAAAAAGTTCTCGGCGCGTCAGTTTCGATCCGCTAGCATTGCTGCTTGATGCATCTCTTGAAGGCGAACTGGAACTTGTGATGACGACAGCGAAACAGGCAAGCTACCCTTTTAGTGTGTTTACCCTCCTTGGGTCCCTTGTGTTTTCATCCATCTGTTGACAATGTATTGCGTAATGATTTTAGGCACAATAGAAGGTTTTTATTGTTGACAACTTTAGCATTACAAACCAATTTTAAGATTGCCTTACCCTTTTGTTTTGATGCATCTCTGAGCTCGGGTTACCGTGGATTTAGGTGCAGTAGAAAGTTTTCTTGTTATTACTTTGCCGTCTTCATAACATGTGCAGTCACGTATTGAACATCTTGACCGCCCAAAATTTGTTTTAATGAACCACATTTTAAAACTATGCTTTGACCGTTATCTGTTTAATTTTATTTGCATATTTCATGGCAAATATCACGTTTACATTACATGTGGATGAGAATGGAATTTTACAGGTGTGTGTCCATCTTGTGGACAAATTACCTCAAAACGCTTTCAACACATATTGGAAATTATCAATAGCTGTTCATTCATGAATGTACTGAATGGCAAGGTCGATGTTCATGAACAGGTAGTGGTTAAAATGTGTTAACAAAATGTACTGAATGGCAAGCTTGATGTTCATGAACAGATAACGGTTAAAAGATATTAACAAAATTGTTGTTTGTTAGAACACACCTGGCAAACGGTCTGTCAACTGAAATAAATTGGGACCAAGTCCACCTATTGTATTATTTATATTGATAATCCTAACTCAACAACTAGCGAAAGCTGGTTTTACACAGTCTACTGCAGGTTTCTTGTTTTACATTTAAATGTGTGTGAACAGGTTCCAGACCCAAGTGCGTCCAACGATGAGGGAATCACGGCTCTTCACAACGCCATCTGTGCGGGTCATTATGACATCGTACGGTTCCTAGTAGAGTATGGCTGTGACATCAATGCACCAGACAGCGACGGATGGTGAGTGGGTCTTTCCACCATCCATGCTGATACATTCCTCGGAAGTCCAGTCGTCAATTTTTTTTTTCCCTTCTTCGTCACTGATCCCATTTCATTGCCGTCTCTACCAACCGTCTCCACTCCCCCGTATTCCTATGTCATAAGAATCATGTTTTTTAATTACCTTTTATGATGTAATTGTCTCACTGCTCATTGCTGAACTGTATCAATGTTGTATCAAACTCCCTCCTCGATTGATTTAGCCCATCACAAATCAGGTTTGTTGACTTTCATATTTATAGTGCATGAATATGTGCAGTCAGTTTAATACAAGAATGCGTACTTTTATTAAAATCATCAAAACAATTGACTCTGATCGTTAGATTGGGTAACTTGAGAAAGTGTGACTAGCCTTGTTATAGTATAGAACCGGACCACTTTTGCATATTTTTTGTTGACTTCAAGAATAATGTAATACTCTATCTGATGATTTCATTTCAAATTAGAACAAACGAGCACATTGCAGTGGACACATCACACTAGATAGGTTTGATGTTTTGTGAAGTTGTATTGAGGAGGGACCTTTACCACAAGTAGTTAACTGTAAGCTGTCAGGCAGACAGGTATATACTTGTATAGTATAATGGATAATTATTGTGTTGTCTACAGGACCCCCCTGCATTGTGCTGCGTCATGTAACAACTTGGCGATGGTGAAGTTCCTCGTGGAGCACGGAGCCTGCATCTTTGCCACGACCATCAGTGACCACGAGACAGCAGCAGAGAAGTGCGAGGAAGATGAGGACGGCTATGACGGCTGCTCGGAGTACCTCTATAGTGAGTCTCAACAAGGGCATCCTTATAATGTCTTTGTTGGTAGTTTATAGTTACAATTATTGTAAATTTATAGTTGTTTCATTATAGTGCACATCAAGCGTCAGTGTTTGTTTCCACCCGTAGTGACTTAGAGTTATTTTATCGTTGATGGTATATCAATATACAGTGTCCTCATGCTATAAGGAACATGTTGGGACTTGGGTCGGACTGCTCCGTATATCCATAAGTACATAAAACGGGGCAGCCCAGAACTGGGATTTCAAAGTTGTTCCATCTAAGCGGATGTTCCTTACATCTGGAGTCCTTACAGCTGTATCTACGCTTGGTTATATATAATCTCTTGTGCTCTAGTTCTCGGCATGTCTATATTAAAATAATATTCTTGACAAATCCTCAAGTGACACGCGTGTGTCTACAGGCATCCAGGAGAAACTGGGCGTCATCAACAGAGGCAACGTGTACGCAGTGTTTGACTTTGTGGCCCAGAACCCCGACGAGTTGTCCTTCAACTGTTCCGACAAGCTGGTCGTGCTTAGGAAGGGAGACAATCGGGAGAAGGAGTGGTGGTGGGCTCAGACAGGACCCACAGAGGGCTACATGCCACGCAACCTCGTGGGGGTAAGCTACAAACTATTGATAAATACGATCAATCCGATACCATAGAACACCTCTGTCACTGCCTGTCAGGTGTCACTACATATGCTGGGGTTTAAGGGATCATCACAAAATTCATATTGCATCTTTCATGCTGTCAACTTTTCCTCTCCTTAAATTGCAGTTCTACACGCACGCACCCACGCATGCACACACGCACACACACACTCCTTCTAAAATATTTGCAATCCAATTCTCTTAAGCACTTTACCATGTGTGCACACACACAGAGTCTGTAAGCCTTGGAGAGGGTCAACTCATACCTGGAGGCTGGTGGAAGACAATATTGATGTACAAAACACTACATGATTCTGATGTCATTTAACCTCAGACCCCCCCAGATGCCTTTTGACTTTGAATTGCGTCGACCCCTGACAATGTCCTCACCCTTCATGTTGTAACGTGTTGTTCATATTCTGCTGTCATAACACAAAACTGCTACAGGTGCTTGACGTCAGCACCCTTATGAGCTGTGATTAGAAATTAAAAACTTGGAAAATACATTGATGTACAATACTAAACGATACATCCACTAACATCCCTGCATCAGTGTTTTGACATACTCCCAAAACAATATGCTATCGAGACTAACACAAGTACTTTTTGTACTATATTCTGTGTGACCAGTAAAAAGTACCAGTAGGGGTCAGCACCTAACAGGAAGAAACTTTCTTGAAAACCCAAAATAACATAAATAATGTATGATATCTGTAGTTTGGTTCATTTTCTATTTAGTGTTATTGAGAAGATGGACCTTGCTTCCATTTTTCAAATCAAATGGTTTCTCATCAGCACACCATGTTTTCATTAGAAAAATTCAGTAACAACTAGCTGCTTCATACACAATATTGCTGAATAATGTTCACATGAACAATAACAGCAAATTATGCTGTACGAGTGTTTATAATATGAATGTTTCCTTTGCAGTTGTTTTCACGGGTTGTGCCTCAGTTTTCGGGTCCTTCACAAGAACATGACAAGTGACATGTGAGTGGTGAAGATCCAGTGGTGACAGTGACACTGCAAGCGTGTCAACATTTGTAGACACATCTAACACAACGCACATGATATTTGTTAGTACAATGTTCACTGTTCATGAAAACTTGAATTATTTCCTGCCAAAACAGACATGGTAGCAGAGGTTGTTGATTTTGACATCATCAGTTACTGTGTGTGACATTATCAGTCTCTGCATATTGCATCATTAACTGTACATAAGTCATTGTTTCTTACAGTATAAATTCTACAATGTTCTCAACAAAGTTTGACTTATTTTGTGTGCAGTATATTGTGAATGAATAATTAAAATGGCACATGTGGTTATATCACTTATGATTATGCAGGTTACCATTTAATTTGGTGACAGAGAATTGTCAAATACCAACAGCCAATAGTTGATCTTAAAGTATGCAAAGCATAATGCATTATCAAGTAATTGGTTGTTTTGTCTGTATCAAGACATGTCTACACGGATAAATATTATCCTTTGTATATTTGAATAGGTATTAAGCAGTAAGAGTGCAATAAGAGTGCCAATTATTGCAAACGTACATACAATTGCATACAGTGTAATAGCATGACGGTGTAACAGCACTCGTAGGGATTAGCAATATATTAGTTAAACAATTTCTTAGCTGAACTGGGTGTTTTGCTACAGTTGCTCATATGAGTGCCAATATTCTTTTAGTACGAAAATGTGTCAATCAGTGCTACTGAAAATATTTATTTAAAAAACCTTTTGGTAAACATGTTGTTATGATGGGCACAGTGAGACATAATACACAGAATGTGGCATGGAGACAAGGTAGAAAGTCTGGTGCTTAATGTTTGTTTCGTTTACAGTAAATACAGTTTACAGTTGATTGGTGAATGTTTGTCATGACTACTGCATTAATTAATAAAACGTATTTGCCAGATTGAGCTTGTTCTTGTGCAATATACAGTAGTTAATATACCAGTAGGTTTAACATTATACTAGGTTTCTTCTTTCATGGACATTCAGCTGGGTTTACATACAAGTAAATACATACAAGTAAATACAGTCCTGTTTGACATTCTATTGCACAAACAAATAACACACACTGGAAGTGATCACACACGTTGGACTCTCCACGCACGCACGCACGCACGCACGCACGCACGCACGCACGCACGCACGCACGCACGCACGCACGCACGCACGCACGCACGCACGCACGCACGCACGCACGCACGCATAGAACAATGATTTAACTTGTCTAGTCATGAGTGGTTATGATTGCACCCCAGTGCAAAGGTTATTTCCCCATGGCCCCATCCTGACAAATTCGTTCATTCGAGACAAGGCCGAGAAGAGCTTCCACTCCTTGACCAGCTTGTTTTAACTGAGGAGTTAAATATAACAAGAGTCCCAGAATGTATGCCCAGATCATGGGCAAACATCTGGAAATTCCGTAAAATGGGAAGTACACTATGCCACCAGGGGCAGGGATCGTGCCTCGGTTAGACTTCCTGAATCCTGTAGGGTACAGTAATTTTAGATGTGTAATTTTCCAGAAATCATATCATCTGACATAACTGCATTTGAGCCAGGCACATTGGCAAGTTTGCGGGTAGAATCTGTTAACAGTGTAACTGTGGATTTTTAGATGATTTCAATAGGCGGAAGGATTTTTTTACAAATGTTTCGCCACAAGGAACGTGTGCGTAGTAATTCATGCAGAAATTGGTAAAAATGTACGGGTATGGCACGTTCAGGCATTTTAAATGAGTTAGAAGTATGAGACTTTTACTAAAATCGATCAACATGTCAATGAGATGGTGACAACGGCAGGTAAGAAGTTTCACAATTTGTGATGGTCCCGTTTTTTTATAATCATGCAAAACGTTAACATGGTCGCCAATGGTAAACGTAACAGTAGGCCGAACACACCAGGCTACCGTGGGAGCGACAAACGATCACGACTCAGCGTAGCCTCGAGAGTAGCCTCAGCACGGAGCCTGGTTAATCAAGTGGCGCCACCCAGCATATCATATAGTGAAACAGTTAGTGGCGTCACTGGTGAGGAGTTTAGCAATAGGCTCGACATTCTCCACCAGAGGGCAACCAACCTGCACCATAAACCAAGATGGCGGTCGCAGTAGACAGCGTGAGAGAAAAGTCGCTGCAAGACTACCGAAAAAAGCTTCTAGAACACAAAGAACTCGAAGCGCGGCTGAAAGATAGTAAGCACATTGAAAAATACAACATCACGTTTTGAGATAACGAAATATTGGCATAATTAACTGAAATAAACAGTGTTGTGACGGTTTTGTTTTCTGATGAGTCACTTCAATGTTGTTCCTTTGTGGAGAATAAACGAGCAATATTTTCTTAACAGTAGTAACATGACTTGTAAATTTTGAAGAAGATGTTTTATTAAGCTTTGATCTGTTGTATAGTCATTTATAATGTATTTATTCTTATTATTTCTTAAGAAAATACATGTCATGAAATACAAACTACCTGTATTATCGCTCAGGTAGATTTCGAAAACTGGTTTGACGTGACACGTCTGTATCTGTTTTTGTACTGGCAAGTCATATCTTTAAGGACTCATCACGCCAGTAGTTATGCTGGACCATTTTTTAAAACTTACGTTATTGCCTGTTTTAATTTATGATTTCGTCCTTTATATTTACCTATGCCATGGCTATGTTAATGCATAATGCCAATTGTATAATCAAAGACAATATAGTATTAGTATTTAAGGTCTTTGGTATAATTCAACTGCTATAGTTGCCATTTTAATCCAGTTATTATTATTAAAAGAGTTATACATCATTGGAAAGGTATACAGGGCTCTACACTAACTCCTAGAAAGCACTTGTCCTGTAGGACAAGTAGTGAGTCATGTTTACTTGTCCCATCAAAACTTTACTTGTCCCCATCAAAACTACAAACGCATTGAATTACTATGGCATGATAAAACACACCTGGGTGTATATAATATCTAGGATGGTGTTTCTAACAAATTTGTCTTAGTGCATTTTCTGAGTGTAGAAGGAAAAATTTCAATAATTGTATGAAACAAGATAGCGTTTGCCAACTTTTATCGTGTTAAAAAGTAATTCTGACTGAAAGGCAGTGCATATTTAGCAATACCTGTAATGTTCTGCAAGGAACAAACACTGCTAGCCGTCCAGTACACAAATGGCAACAACATGCAACAAAATAAACAACTAAAAGTATTGCATTAGTAAAGCAGAATAAATTAACCGTTGATTAAAGTGCTTTTCATTATGACCTGTGTATACTGTAAACTGAAAAAATACTCATGTTTGCGACTGTAGGATTTAGGGTTGTTGCTGTGGCTATCAGCATACTTTCATTAACATATAGCAGTGATATGATTGTACTACATCACGTTAAGGTAGCTGGGGTGGCTATTATTAATACTAGTAGTATTATATGCTTGTCTTGAATTGATTAGTTTCAGTATAAGTTTTTATGTTTGTGCAATAGGATGTCAAACAGGACTGTGTTTACTTGTATGTAAACCCAGCTGAATGCCCATGAAAGAAGAAACCTAGTATAATGTTAAACCTACTGGTATATTAACTACTGTATATTGCACAAGAACAAGCTAAATCTGGCAAATACGTTTTATTAATTAATGCAGTAGTCATGACAAACATTCACCAATCAACTGTAAACTGTATTTACAGTAAACGAAACAAACATTAAGCACCAGACATTCTACCTTGTCTTCATGTCACATTCTGTGTATTATATGTCTCACTGTGCCCACCAAAACAACATGTTTACCAAAAGGTTTTTTAAATAAATATTTTCAGTAGCACTGATTTACACATTTTCGTACTAAAAGAATATCGGCACTCATATGAGCAACTGTAGCAAAACACCTAGTTCAGCTAACAAATTGTTTAACTAATATATTGCTAATCCCTACGAGTGCTGTCATACTATTACACTGTTTGCAATTGTGTATACGTTTGCAATGAATGGCACTCTTATTGCGCTCTCCGGGTGATTTTTTTGTGGTGTCAACATTTAGTTCGGTATATCCTAGCATGTTATGAAGAAAAAAATCACCTGACACGATAGCCGCCCCAGACACCTTAATAGGCATAACAAAACGTGCTTAGTAATATAAACTTAAATATACATGTACGCATAACTTTTGCCGTTGCGCCGAAGCCAAGTGTCATTAGGCCATTGTGCTGGTGTTTGTTACGATCGCGATCTGTTTTTACATTAGATTAAAATATTATGCATTCCCGTGTAGCAATAATATTAAAACATAAAACAGGCATATATATCAGAAGTGTGGCTATGTTAGGGGGCATTTAAATAAGGAACAGTGACAGCGCGTTCATGTTTTCAACGGAACAGCATAGCTGTCCTAGTGAGTAAGCTAGTTTATAAAATACTACATGCGCCACCTGGTGATTATGTTGGCAGTAGTCGCGTGGTGGAAAGAAAGCGGCGATACATGTGACATCGAACAGAATAATAGATTCCATTAAATGTTATTTATTTTGGGTGTCAAAACCCATTCAATCTTTCTGTTAAAATGAATAGTACATGTTTTATATTGCAACAGCATGAATTTGTATTGCTTAATCTTAAGTTCCATAAAGAAATCCTTGCCTAGCCTTTTATTGCCTTCCACAGTCCTAACTCAGTTCGTTGATGTCCAACGTTATTGCACTTACACCCCAGTGTATTTACATATATTTTTTAGACAAATACTTGGACTATGTAAAATTTTAAGTACTTGTGCTTAATACATTGCCCGTGTACTTGACCCATCCCTGGTCCAGATTACTACCATATATTGTCAGGGATACTGACAATAACCTATTAATTCAGTACACTTCTAGTTATACTTTCATAATAATTCAGCCTTAAACTTTAACTTTTTTATATTTTACAAATTTCAGCACTCAAAATGAGAATGTGGGACAAGTCATGTGACCACCATTTTTTACTGTGCATAGTTCTTTATTTGGTGAACTACATATTAAAATTTCATGATGATGTTCTGCCTCATTAAATTTATATTGCAACTGAAAGTTATTATTCTGCCCAATGGTGTTTTTCTCCAAAAAGTTTAGGATAGAGAGTTCCACTCTTTAACGGTAGACAGAAATAAAACTGTTTCCAAATGTGTTGGACGTGTATCTGATTTGAAGAAATTGAGTATTGTGTGCATCTAGTGTTGTGTTGGATGTATTTGTCTAGTATGATATCTATCTGCATTTTATATAATATACAGATAATACAGTTATCTCAGCAAACACAATCAGCTACCAAGACTGAAGACTGTACACATGCATTGGTACCGTAGCATGTACTAGAGCAGTACTGGATCCAGGGAAAGACCCAGTCTGTATATTATACATACTGTATTCACCTTTAGTAGCATTGTCTGCTTTCTAAACTTGGTAAACTAAAGCTGGTTTCTATTATTTCAGACTGCTTCCAATTTAATAAATTCCAGTTTGTTTAATTTCATTTTACAATTTCCTTTCAGTTTGATAAACCCATTTCAATCACAAAAATTCCAGTTCCTTTCAATATATAAGATGCTTTCAAAATTAAATGTGGAATTTTATTGGTCAATTCTCTCTTGAGCTGATGACAGCCAAATTCACAACAAATTTGCTTGCCAAGATGTTTCTTCAAGTGCAAAGTTAATTAACTTCTGAACATCTGCACAGTCTGAGACAATGGCAGTCTGTTCACATCCTATATATACACATGTAATGTATTTAAAGTTTTATAAATAGATACATATATTTGGGATATTCTGTGACTAACAGCATTTGCAATGCTTGTTTAATTGTAGTGAGAGAACAGCTGAAGGAACTGACAAAGAAATATGATAAATCTGAGAATGACTTGAAGGCCCTGCAGAGTGTTGGACAGGTACGTGTGAACAGGTTACTAAGTTTGACTTCTAATGTCAGGGTAAATAATCCAGCATCATTTTGCTAAACCCAAAACTCAGTATTCCATGAAGATTGATAATGAGTGGTGCGCTGTAGTCTAGCGATTAGAAAGTTGGTAGAAAGTAGAGGTGGATATGTGAAAGAATAGTATGCCCAAAAAATACAGTGTGGCTGAATGCTTCCCATAGAAGTCGAGATGGTGTTGGAATGAACAGGTCTGCCAGGGGGTGAAGTATATAGAGCTTTGAGCAGTCCTAATAGCTGGATACCATGCTGTATAAGAACATACCTTTTATAAAAAAAATAACGACATTTCAAACCTACATGGTCAAAATGATATATTGTACAATCTGGAGAGGTAGATAACATCAGTGTTCAGTTAGGCTAGAATTTTCTCAACTGTACATTTAACTGTAAATTTTATGTACACATTTTATGTGATGTTTGTTTCTGCATAGGATAATAATATACTGCTGGATTACATTTAAAGGTACCTCCTCAATTATATTTTTTTGCTAGTCTCATTTCAAATTCATTTTGCAAAAAAATCAAGTGAAATGGAAATGCTGAAAACTTGTGAATTTAACAATTGGTGAAATTGTTTAACTTTGTCGTGTGATAGACTAGAGTATGGAAATCACACTCATGATCGGCATTGTGTTTGCCATTGTGGATATCCAGTATTTTTTAGCCTTACTAGATTTAATGACTACAGTAAATTCTTTTGATGATTTGAAAAAAAATGCATTTTTCAGTTGACTGCGGGTATTACTTAAACTATTAACCCACTACATATTTGGACATCAATGAACCGGAATTGTGATGGGCTAAATTAGCTGAGAATGGAATTTTTTATTAAATAATTTATATTATGAAATACCATTATTTCTTTCTTGATTATTACCTTGAAGAAATTGGATGTCTGCGTTATCTTAAAAGTTTATGCTTTCTTTTGTGTGCTGTACTTATGTATGTAAACTTTTGTGTGCTGTACTTGTGTAAACTTTTGTGTGCTGTACTTATGTATGTAAACTTTTGTGTGCTGTACTTATGTATGTAAACTTTTGTGTGCTGTACTTGTGTAAACTTTTGTGTGCTGTACTTATGTATGTAAACTTTTGTGTGCTGTACTTGTGTAAACTTTTGTGTGCTGTACTTATGTATGTAAACTTTTGTGTGCTGTACTTATGTAAACTGACATAAATCATTTTTTACAGATTGTAGGTGAAGTTCTCAAGCAGTTGACCGAAGACAAATGTAAGAAATTATTTTTCAGCTTTAGTTAAGTAAAAACAATTATAAGCTACTAGCTTACACCCATTCATGTAGCAAAAGGATGAAACCACATTTGACTGTTCCATGTTTTATGTTAATGGACCAGTGGTACACACGAAATGTTTTATGGCAAAATAAAGATTTCAGCCCTTGCTACCATTCGCTTTAGTTTAGGATTCTTAAGAAATTCCTACACACCCTGTATCATGTTTTATTTATACTCCGGATGAAAACTTATGAACAGAACATTCATCTCGCTTTGCCGAGACCGCCACATAGAGAATTAACACCAGTGACATCACAATGTTCTTCTGTCATGTTAAGATATTGTTCATGTTCTTCTGTGCAGTATACGCTTCATTTTGAAACTGTCACAGGTGACATTAAGGGGCAATGTTTGTTAAAATGATTGTAAAACTTGCATGTGAAGGTGTGCATATTGATTGCATTTCTGTTTTCATTATTTTTACTTTAATCCTACATTTGTGACACACTTGGATGGGTGATCTGTATTAGTTTCAAAGAGGTCCAAGTAGATCTATCATGGATGTCACAGACAGGTTTGAATGACAAGTCACTGTCTTGTTTGCACAGTTATTGTGAAGGCGACCAATGGACCTCGCTATGTGGTCGGCTGTAGGCGGCAGATTGACAAGTCTAAACTGAAGCCCGGCACCAGGGTGGCTCTGGACATGACAACACTGACCATAATGAGGTAGACCTTAGCCCTTAGCAGAATGCTGACCATCATGAGGTAGACCTTAGCCCTTAGTAGAACACTGACCATTATGAGGTAGGCCTTAGCCCTTAGGATAACACTGACCTTCATGAGGGTAGGCCATAGATTATGCATCTATGCTGACCAACTTGATACATAGTTTAGACAGGACAACACTGACCATCATGGGGTAGGCCTTAAGAAAACACTGACCATCATGGGGTAGCCCTTAGGAAAACACTGATCATCATGGGGTAGCCCTTAGGAAAACATTGACCATCATGGGGTAAGCCTTAGGAAAACACTGATCGTGATGGGGTAGACCTTAGACAGGACAGTCCTGGTCATCATTGGGTAGGACATAGGTGCAATGGTGCTGACAACCACGTGGTTGGGTAAATGCCTCTGTATTGTATATGTTGGTGCAAGAGTGCATGTCTTCATTTATTTACTATTCGCAACCCCACGATTTCCACAAAGTTATCTTATTCATTTAATGAACTTAGTTTTAAAATGCCTTCCTCGGTTCAGTCATTTCACTCGTCTCATTTTAGAATCATTAATTTTATTGAAAATGATACCTGTCTAGTATCTACCTTGACATGTGGTGTGTTTGTGCAAATGTGTTAAAAAAAGTTTTGATGAAATCAAAAGATGAACTAATAAATGATTTTCCACAGAGCCCAGGCAAAACTCTGAAAACAAGGGGCAAAAGTAGCTCTGCCTCTTCATACAATAATTTAATAGCATAACGCTGTTCACAGACACTTTCAACATTACGTAATCTAACAATCAAAGGTCACTCTTGAAGATTAAAAAAAAGTTCTCTGTTATTAAGCCAACTGCGCATATTACTTAAGCTACTCACGCACTACAAATTTGAACATCAGCGAACCTGATTCAAGATGGGCTAGATGAATCGTGAAGGGAGTTTTAAAGTTTCAGTTACGTTTTGTTCATATTGTAATGGTTGTTGGGCACATGTTTTAGATACTTGCCCCGTGAAGTCGACCCCCTCGTGTATAACATGTCGTCTGAGGATCCCGGAGACATCACATATGCTCAGATTGGAGGTCTGGGTGACCAGATCCGTGAATTAAGGGAGGCAAGTGTCACTCAATGTTGTCCCGTTTATCTATTAGTACTTCTATATTAATGATTATAGATATTTCAATGTGTTACTGCTTTATTGATACTCATTACATTATATTGGTTACTCGTTACATTTGATTAATTAGCTATTACAGATAATATATACTAGAGATTAGGATAGACTTTGATAATGATGAATTAATATAAGGTTATGACTAACGATATCATTGTAAAATAGTCATAACATAATATTTATGAAAACTGGGATGGAAGACATCATATAGCTTATATACCATGATAATAGCCAAAAACGTAGTACTTATTACTGACATACTTGTCCTCTTTATGATGCATAAGGCCATTTAGTGCTTATTGCTGTTATGTTTAACATTTCAGGTAATTGAGTTACCCTTGATGAACCCTGAACTGTTCCAACGTGTGGGTATTACCCCTCCAAAGGGGTGTCTGCTGTTTGGCCCCCCTGGCACAGGCAAGACACTGCTGGCGAGAGCCGTCGCGTCACAGCTCGAAGCCAACTTCCTCAAGGTCTGTACAGTGAACTCCAAACTACCTCTTAGACTTCCTGTCATACAGTCCTGTGTGTATATAATAGTCATGTTCTATGAATGAAAAAAGTAACATTGTCATGACTAACATACCATGGCAAGTCACTCAATCCAGCATTTATCTTGTTAAATACTAGCACGTGGGTTAACACTCAAACGATAATCGTAGAAATGTATCTTATTATCTTCAGTAGCGAGTATCATGTATTAAAGAGAAAAAACAAAAAATTACATATATATATATATATATATATATATGTGTAATTTATATATATATATTGACATCCACGACTAATGTGTATTGTGAGTGCTATAATCCTGGTGCAGTGGCACAGGCTGTGCAGTGGAGTAATGTTATACTCAATCTAGAGGAACAACATAACACTTGCTGCCATTTAAAAATAGGACAGTTTTGTTCACTCCACATTGCCCCAGTTCACTTAGATGTCTAAACAAGTACCTGGCAGTAGACAGTTCACTTAGATGTCTAAACAAGTACCTGGCAGTAGACAGTTCACTTAGATGTCTAAACAAGTACCTGGCAGTAGACAGTTCACTTAGATGTCTAAACAAGTACCTGGCAGTAGACAGTTCACTTAGATGTCTAAACAAGTACCTGGCAGTAGACAGTTCACTTAGATGTCTAAACAAGTACCTGGCAGTAGACAGTGGCGGATTCATGTTTATGAGTATCTTCTTTTTATTGACAGGTGGTGTCCAGTGCGATTGTTGACAAGTACATTGGAGAGAGTGCACGTCTCATTCGAGAGATGTTTGGATACGCAAGGGATCACCAGCCATGTATTATCTTCATGGATGAGATTGATGCTATTGGTAGGTATATTTTACCTAGACATTGGTTGTGGGGAATGGTGCATGTTTCCAGTGTAGCCTTCCCATAATACATCATTGCAAATCATTTAATTGAAACAAATGCTAACAACTGTTACCTTATCAATAAATAATTGGTTCAGTTTTTCAAAACGACACAGGAATTGACAACTGGGCAACTTGCAAATATGAATTTATCTAGGGCCCCAGTTTAAAAGCACAAAAGTTTTGTTTCAGTTGTTCATAATACAACATAAACTCATGTAAGACATTAATTTTCAGTTAGTTAATTAACATGATTCAACATGTGAACCACGGTGGCAGCAAAGCATGATCTTACAACGTTTTAGAAACTAAAAAGAATGTTCTGTACATCTTGTGCATTGAGACATTCGATAAATAATTGCAACTTTTACAGGTGGACGCAGGTTTTCTGAGGGTACATCAGCTGACCGTGAAATTCAGCGGACATTGATGGAGGTAATATATGCTAGTGGAATAGAATGGTTCACCGATGTTTTGTAGTATTTTACAAGTCCTTTAAACTAAACATAGAAAAGCCCACTGTCACAAAGAAAACAGTGCCAGGTTTGACTGCCCACTCTGAATCGTGTATACCTCCAAGTCACATACCATAAGCTTGTTGCAACCAGTTGATGTTAATCCAGAGGTCTAGTGCCATTTTAATTTACCACCCATTATTTCAGTTTATTTCTGGTCCCAAAGTTATCAGCCTTACTGTTGTTTTAGTTGTTGTTGTTGTTTTAGTTGTTGTTGTTGTTTTAGTTGTTGTTTTAGTTTGCATCTCATCCAGAAGCAGTAAGGAATGTTGAACACTGCACAAAATTGGTTTCAAGGGAGTTAGCTGCCCTTTCGGTTTATGTTGTATATCAACGTGTTTTTTTCCCAAAAACATTTTTCGATCGCAATTCATGAGGTTGCAGATTTCGAGCACATAAGACAGATTTTCGTTATGATGTCTGACTAATAGGGGTAACAGGGTTTAATAGAGGTAATGGGGTTTACTATGGGTAATAGGGGTTGGGGGTTTAACGTTGAGCGACATCAATTTCGTGTAGTGTTGTAATCTGTGTTTTGTGAGGACCCCTGAGTGTGTGTTGTACATGTGTTTTGAGAGGACCCCTGTTTGTGTCTTGGTGTTGGCAGCTGCTGAACCAGATGGATGGCTTTGATGCCCTCGGTCAAGTAAAGATGATCATGGCGACCAACAGACCGGACACCCTGGACCCTGCCCTGCTCCGACCTGGCCGACTTGACCGCAAGATAGGTGAGACATATGCTGCCCATCTGAACATGCAGAGAGAGAAACACTCACTCATAGTGACAGTGACATTTGACAGACAGTGGAGTTACAGCACAACTGTAGATGTTCCATGGTTTTGTTATCACTTATACATTTGAGTATCTAGTGTCCATTTGACATTGTCACAATGTCTACTTTGTATATGGATCATCTGTTGTTACTGCTTCTTGTCACACACACATACTTTGTATATGGATCATCTGTTGTTACTGCTTCTTGTTACACACACACATACTTTGTATATGGATCATCTGTTGTTACTGCTTCTTGTTACACACACATACTTTGTATATGGATCATCTGTTGTTACTGCTTCTTGTCACACACACACATTCTTTGTATATGGATCATCTGTTGTTACTGCTTCTTGTCACACACACATACTTTGTATATGGATCATCTGTTGTTACTGCTTCTTGTTACACACACATACTTTGTATATGGATCATCTGTTGTTACTGCTTCTTGTTACACACACACATACTTTGTATATGGATCATCTGTTGTTACTGCTTCTTGTTACACACACATACTTTGTATATGGATCATCTGTTGTTACTGCTTCTTGTCACACACACATTCTTTGTACATGGATCATCTGTTGTTACTGCTTCTTGTTACACACACATACTTTGTATATAGATCATCTGTTGTTACTGCTTCTTGTTACACACACATACTTTGTATATGGATCATCTGTTGTTACTGCTTCTTGTTACACACACATACTTTGTATATGGATCATCTGTTGTTACTGCTTCTTGTTACACACACATACTTTGTATATGGATCATCTGTTGTTACTGATTCTTGTCACACACACACACATTCTTTGTACATGGATCATCTGTTGTTACTGCTTCTTGTCACACACACATTCAGTAGGCTCTGTCCAATGCAGGGGTGCAATGTTGATTGTCACATTGGGCATGTCTGATACAGGCGGAACTAGTTATTTAGGTCATGATGAGGTCATTGCGTACACAAATGATGATGATGGAACTATTGTACACGTCATCGTGCACAAAATGGTAGATAAACATTTGAATTGTTTTCAAACTGAATGACAACCGACTGCAACGATAGAGAACATAGTCCCCTCTTTAGATTTGCTAAAAATCATTCCTTCTTCCTTCATCCCTTGACTGGGATGATTAGGGGTTTCAAATAAATATAAAATGCTACATTTGCTATACCCCCCTGTAATCATCATCAACAGCTGGCAGAGTAGCACAAATAATCGGGTACGGCCTAAGACCCTGTCCAATTTTTTGTGCTGCTACACTGCCACAGTGTTGGTCGATTCAAGCGGGATGCAATTCACAAATGTAACATTTCATATAGTTACTGCTTGTACTATTTTTATTATGTCAATCCTCTTCCATGACTATTACGTTTATCACTATTACTTTATTGAACCCATCCACAACGTACTTTCATATAAGATGCAAAACAAAGTTTTGTGTAAGTTTGCAGTGCATTTATATGTACAATACATCATCCAATACAATAAATATATTACAGAAAGAAGCAATAATTTCTTGTTACAAATTTATAATTACACAATCTGTTATAATATCATGTCTACGGCACATTATAATTGATCCTGCAGCATTACCATGATTTACACACAGAGAAAAACGTTTAACAAGAATTGTAATTTCTTGTTATTTTCTGTTCAGAAATTCCCCTTCCCAACGAGCAGGCACGGTTAGACATCATGAAGATACACTCGGCACCAATTGCTAAACACGGAGAAATAGGTGAGTCCCGATGTTAGTTCATAGGTAAAAAAAATAAGCCCCTTTTGGGAGGCTTATTCATTAAAATTATACCCTGGAATGACCCCTTTAGTACATATAAAATAATATATACCCCGTCTAGAGCGGCCACCCTTGTTTTAATGGGAATATATTGTTCCATTTCTTAATTGTTCAGTCTCATTTGTTTGAATTTAAAATGGCACCTACTTTCAGATTGGGAGGCAGTGGTGAAGTTGTCGGACGACTTCAATGGTGCTGATCTGCGCAATGTGTGTACTGAAGCAGGTAAGGCCACTCGTACCACAAGATGAACTGATGTGACATTACTGTAGACATAATAAATCATTCACAAGGGCAACTCCTAGAACATAATGTAGATCTGGCATGTACTTTGCATGGGTGAAAGTGTCAATAAACTTGCTAGATTATAGATCATCCAGGGACATTGGAATGGTCAAATAAAGTTGGCATGTATTGTTGATATGCTTGTTGTAGTTGATGTGTTTCTAGGCATGTTTGCATAACAATGCGCATATGTTTGCAGAAATGTTTATATATTGATGTACTTATGTATGCATGTTGTGTTTGTAGTCATATCGATGTGCTTGTGTTTCTAGGCATGTTTAGATGTTGATGTGCTTGTGTTTGTAGGCATGTTTAGATATTGATGTGCTTGTGTTTGCAGGCATGTTTAGATATTGTTGTGTTTGTAGACATGTTTAGATATTGATGTGCTTGTGTTTATAGACATGTTTAGATATTGATGTGCTTGTGTTTATAGGCATGTTTAGATATTGATGTGCTTGTGTTTGCAGGCATGTTTAGATATTGATGTGCTTGTGTTTGCAGGCATGTTTAGATATTGTGTTTGTAGGCATGTTTAGGTATTGATGTGCTTGTGTTTGCAAGCATGTTTAGATGTTGATGTGCTTGTGTTTGCATACATATTTATATGTTGATGTGCTTATGTTTGCAGGCATGTTTAAATGTTGGCATGTGTGTGCGCGTGTGCGTCTGTGCACAGCACCTATGAGTTTCACAGACCTGATCATATTTTTAGTGTTGTGACTGTTGTCAAAGTTGTCATGCGAAAGTTTGCAGGCATGCTTAGATGTTGATGTGCTTGTGTTTGTAGGCATGTTTAGATAGTGTGTGTGTGTGTGTGTGTGTGTGGGTGTGGGTGTGTGTGTGTGTGTGTGTGTGTGTGTGTGTGTGTGTGTGTGTGTGTGTGTGTGTGTGTGTGTGTGTGTGTGTGTGTGTGTGTGTGTGTGTGTGTGTTTATAGGCATGTTGTTGTGTTTATAGGCATGTTGTGTTTATAGGCATGTTGTTGTGTTTATAGGCATGTTGTTGTGTTTATAGGCATGTTGTTGTGTTTGCAGGCATGTTTGCCATCCGCAACGAGCGAGACTATGTCATCGAGGAAGACTTCATGAAGGCTGTGAGAAAAGTGAGCGATAACAAGAAGCTGGAATCAAAGTTGGACTACAAGCCTGTCTAGGACACTGACTACCACAAGACATTGCTGAGTTCACAGTTCTCTTGTCCTGGCTGTCACTGGCAAGACAGTCGTGGTGATGTGTTGACAGAATGCAGTTGATGGGAACGTATCGTTGCTGTCCTAGCATAATGTTGACAGAACGCAGTCAACGGATGTATATTGGCTGCTTGCAACTGTAGCAAAGCCAAACAAAGTTTTCTTCACTTGTGTCAATTGTTTGTATAAATGTTCTATTAAACCAGTGCAGTTTCATCCATGAAACTGGATATGCAGAATGTTGTTTCTTGTCATTGGGAAGGATCTGACAGATAGTGTAGTCACTAGTCATGTAGCTTTATATCGAATGCAATCCTACTTTTTTTTAAATTACCCTATTTGCAACTGTTACATTAGGTTGACGTCTTTGTATATTTGGATGGGGGTTTTCCTTTAGGGAGATACTATGCACACTTAATTCTAGAGACATTCTCTTCAAGTAAATGTCTGTATTCTCTCCATTTTGAAACATACTTGCTACTCATGATGGAAATATGCTTAAAGCTGCTTCCTCAAATGGTTCAGCACGTCGCGAATTCTGTTCATTTATGCCCAGATGTGTAGTGTGTGACTAGTTTAATTAAGTAATGTGCGCAGTCTGTTTAATAAAAAAATGCCTATTTTTTTCAAATCATCGAAAGAATTGTGAGGATCAAGATAGTGGATAACCAAAATGGTCAACACTACGAGTCAATGCCGCTAATTATGGACATGACCAAGGGTGAAAATCGTGATTTTTTTTAGCATTTTGATTTTCACTTTATCGACTACCAAAAAAATCGAATTGAGGATGCACCTTTAAGAGTAGTGTTTTTTAATGATGTTCTTTGGTCAGGCATTTTCACTGTTCAATGAGAAAGTCCAGAATGACGTCTTTTTAGGAGGCCGATCACAACAAAGGATCTGTATAACATCATCTGATGTGCATTTATTTTACTGTTGGATAAAGGGTATACTCCATTAAATCGGGAACCGGCAACAGTTTCCCATCATGCAAGACCTCAAAAAATATGTTTCTCATCTTAACCGCAGCAGTCACACCGAACAAAACATGGTGCAGGATGACCAATGTTTGGGATCGCTTTCAGAACCAAATTCTTTTACCCAAATGGCACCAACTACATACATCATTTCTATGCACAGGGACTAATAAATATTTTTGTGTACTCGGAATTGTCTAAAAGTCAAAAAACTTCTCACAGAAGCCAATGTGACCTCGTACATAAGTACTGGGTCCAGCATACTGGTAAAATTGTGTGCGTCAGTGCAATATAACACAAAGTGTCGTACAACAAATGTTTGTTCTATCTTCAAGAATGGTTGCAAGGTGTCTACTTTCACTCCAATCACCAATGGCACTTTCGGGGTTAGTGCATTGGTGTGAGCAGTAATTTTCTCGAACACTGCATTAATCGTCAAACTTCAACTGCATTTTTCTCAGTTTCACTCCAATTGCACTTTTGTGGTTATTGCGTTGATGAACACAATTGTGTGCATTGAGTTTGGGCATTACAAAAGGAAATATGTTATAACATGTACTGTGCAATGGCTGCACCTTTACCAGGCTGCCTGAGATCAGACATTTCATAAATCAGTGCATGGAATCAGGCATGGGGCAATTAACTTAAAAAGTTAATTAAATTACAATTAACTGAGAAATTCTCAAATTAAATTAAATTATAATTAACTAGAAATTCTCAAATTAAATTAACTTCACACATTTCTCATGTCAATTAAATTACATTAAATTAACAATTAATTTTAAGTCAATTAACAATTAAATCATGTGTTGATAGAAATGTTTAACACATTTATGACAATTCTAAAATCACAAGACATAAATGTGTTTCGTAACTTTGTTGGAAAGAGATTTGCTCATACAAAGACATTTCTTCATTGGACATTTGATCACATTTAAAAAGTTGTAGATACTTTATAAAGCATTAACTTTTTTCTGAAAGGATTGAACAGTTTTGGGTAAAGATTTGCAGGCGTGGGGTTTTCTCCTGTATCCAACCACCAAATTAACAAAACCAGGCAACTACATACATCATTTCTATGCACCAAGTTGTTATTTATGCAGTGTTTTATGCTAAATCATTAGGTTTCCCCTTTTACACACTAACATTTCAATATGTATACACTATGTTTTAGGCTTCACTAGAACTGGCATGATTTTGATTTAAGTTGGCACTGTAAAAAGATCACAAACTGAAGCAATATTACCTTTCTCTACTTCTCCCCATTAATGGCTATATGTGCACACAGAGAATTATAGATGCACAGGTCTAGTGGCCCCATAGGTCCACTTGGCTGCAAGTTGCCAGCCCCAAATGTTTACTTTAAACAGGTTTGCATAAACCATGATTAGCCACCAACTTATCACCCTACCAGAGGACATTCTATTGTCTAGGCCTTCCTTCCAATTCACAGGTGCCAGAATGACCAGCTCACCCAGTTGGTACAGTGTCTATGTGCTCTGTGTTGTTCTGCCTACAATTCACAGGTGCCAGAATGACCAGCTCACCCAGTTGGTACAGTGTCTATGTGCTCTGTGTTGTTCTCCCTACAATTCACAGGTGCCAGAATGACCAGCTCACCCAGTTGGTACAGTGTCTATGTGCTCTGTGTTGTTCTCCCTACAATTCACAGGTGCCTGAATGACCAGCTCACCCAGTTGGTACAGTGTCTATGTGCTCTGTGTTGTTCTCCCTACAATTCACACAGGCCTGAACCTGATCTCTCTCAGGCTAGTGACTGGAATGGTGCTGGGGCCTTCTGAAAACATATGGATAACAAGGCTGTGAACGATCTAACAATATCAACTGTTAAATGAGCACTTAATTGGGAGTTAATTGGAAATGTGTCAATTAAATTTACCACATTTGGTAAAGTTAATTAATTTAATTAAATTAGTCTTCCTGGAAAAGTTAATTAATTAAATTAACTTAGTTCAATTAAGAAACTAACAATTGAAATGAACCCATGCCTGCATGGAATGCCGCCATTCATTGCCTTCAATGTATGTGAGATCCACATTGCAAGGTTTTAATGTACCACATTTCTCATACAGAGTCTCCACTTTTGTGTTCTGGACTTGCTTCTTGAGCTCAAGATTTGCATGTGAAAAATTGAATTCATATTTCACGTGCCCAACTGTCGGCGAATATTTCCCAACAAGAAGCATCCCAACCGCCTATGCTGAGGGACTTTGACTGTACGACTCACTTCCTCGCCTGTTGGGCACAGCTCCTAATTAGAACCGAATAAAAGTCGCCATTTTGAAAGGTAGCGCGTATAATGAAATGACGTTCAACAGGCACTAGTCATACTAATACAAACTATGTTAGGCTATGAGCTATGTGGCTCCCTCTAGCACCCTGAGTCCAGGGGTGTTCCAAGGGCAGCAGGCAATTTAGCCTGCCCTAGCAGATGCAATCTGGGTTCAATTGCGCCATGGGCTTGCAGGTCCAAACAGGTGAGGCCTAGTACGTCATAGCAGTGGAGCCATGCTACAGCATTACTGTGACTTCGCGGAGAAAATGAAGCTATCTGTAATGAGTATGTGTGCCGTAATTACGGCAGAGCAATCATAGTCTTTGATGGCTTCTAGGGTGGACTTAGCCACCAAGGACTGCACCCACCAGAGACGGAGGAACTGTTGAGACAACGATGTCGTCAAAACAGCACTTGCTCCAGCTGAGAATAGAAACACTGTTCGCGTTGGTAATGACAGCGACTTACTCGTGTGTCTGCTTCATACGAAAATTATAACATGTGATATCTTCTACAAACACGAGCGGAAGGTTAATGCAAATAAGAACACAAAGTGCTTCAACTCAAAGACAACACGTCCATGGAGAGGAAGTATGTCGCATTTGTTCACGCCATACTTGCATGTACTTCAACCTCTACGGTGTATGGCCTGCGCAAAGGAATAGCACTCAAAAAAGCATGTGATGAATATTTCCGTCAACTAGCAGATGTGTTCAACAGACCAAATGTTACAAAAGATGGTATAGTTGTTGCAGGCGGAATTCCCTTGTTTGATTGTGCAACGGGTAACGAGGGAAACAAGACATTATACACTGCCAGCGATTCTGTTAGAAAGTGGCAACTTAGCAAGTAACACAATCTATGTGTAGCTTGAACTAGCTTCACACGGAGGGGAGAAGAAACTGTCCAACTGATGCCGTGTGAGTGGGGATGGAAAGTCACCTTCACCTTCATTCCTTGACCGGGACAGCCGGACGGATATCATTTCCACATAGTCTTCGCCTACTGGTTGGTTTGTCGTCTAATGTGCGTAGCTGGGTTGGTAGGCTTAGATGGTCCACACCTGTATGTTGTCCAGCCAGTTTTTTCATTTGGCGGTCTCGTCTTCCCTCCCTCCGCCCCCCAGGGTACATTGTAAGATGTTTTTGAGATGGTGTTGTGTCTGGTGATGTGGCTAAACCAGGAGAGTTTTCGTCGGTTCACCGTTGACAACAATGGCTCTTGCTTTCCAACATGAGAACCAACTTTCTGTGTTCGGTGTAAGAAATGCAGAGGAATCTTACGGAGCATGTCAAATGCTTATATGCGCATCTCTATCTTTGCTGTCAGAATCCAGCTTTCGTATCCATAGAGGAGGATAGATACTGCGAGTGTTCTGCAGAGCTTAAACCCTGATATGTAAGCTGATTTTCTGTTCTTCCCGATTAGTCTTGGTATAGCAGACATGGCTACGGCGATCCTTGTTTTGGTTACTTGTGTTGGGATGCCATCTTTGTTTAAGTTGGACTCAAGGTATTTCTACTTCCTTAAGGTTCTGGTCGTTCATCATGATGTTAACGGTGGTGTTCTGGTTGGTAATGCATTTTGGTTTTCTCTGAGCTGATTTCCATTCCATAACCTCTTGGCTTGGCTCACCAGTCTGGTGTCGAGGTCCTGAAGTTCATTCTCGCTGCCTCCCATAAGGTCAACATGGTCTGCAAAATGAAGATTACAAATCGGCCTTCCAAGAATAGATATTGTAGCGTTGAAGTCTTGGAGGGTCTCCTGCATGATGTTCTCGAGGAATATGTTGAAGAGAACAAGCGAGAGTGGGCACCCTTGACGAACTGTGGGGCAGTCCAAACGGCCGACCACAGCTGCCCTGTGTACCACCTACAGGGGCGTGTGAGGACTTGCTGATGATGATGATGATGATGATGATGATGATGATGATGATGACGATGGTACACGCAAGAAGAAGACGAACTCCAACAGTTATCGTGGAAAGTCACACAGGGGCAACTGCGCCCTATCGTGACTGGAAGCAGTACACTCAGTTTTATATGGTATATCTTTAGATAAGTTGGAACGTGAAAGTTAGCGGTCATCTTGTATACCATAATTAAGCTTATAGCAAGTATACTTTTGTTCTAATTTGAATTGTAGTGGTATAAATGGGTCTTGAACGCCATCTTGAATTTCACCATTTCCATTCCGCATGTATTGGTAAATATTTAATGTGGTTATCAGTGATCATTTCAGATAGTTTCCGTTGCAATGTGTGGTAGGCCCAGCCGAAGATTAATGAAACTATTGACGCACAATTCTGCGATGCTCTCTTGTAAACTCGTTGAAACTACAACGTACCCCCGAGGTGCCAATATTGACACAATCGTAGGAACCCGTCACACCCTACCGGCTCATCTCAAGCACATTTCTCCTACGTTAGATGTAAATAGTCCCCTCCAAAGAAAAAATCACCATTCTGGCCAACTCAAAATTATGTGATAGCCGAACGTACACTTCTCAGATTCATCAGTTTATCTGTTGTACATTTTCTACCAGATCTAACTGCAACGAATGAGGTGACACTTACGACGTGGAAATCAACACGCTGAATTAGACGCCACGATGGTCTATCGCAGTAGTTCCCAACATGAGGTGCGTGCATCTATTGTGAAAACTTGAACGAGATCGGTCTGTGTATGGTGAGAAGAGTGGCTCTGTGTTATTGAGTAATAGGAATTACACCAAAATCAAGGACACGGTGGAAATTCGAGAAAGAGAAAAGAGCTATGTGTGAGCTCGTCATGTTTGCTCTGTCACGACACCGTCATTGGGTTAAGTTAACACTAAGAATGAACAATGAAATAAATACGCCATAAAAACACTTTTTTATGAATTTTTATACGGCGAATGCAGCGACACGAACTTTGGGACAAGAGGAAAAACCTGATTTTGCTCATTATGGAACCTGTCTTCATTCCTAAAGTCATTCACATGGGACTCGAATAGTATGGAGAGTTCGCATCTGGTTCAGATATGTTGGCCACGAAAGTTTGTTCAACCAAAATTATAAAAAAATTAATTCCTGCAATTGTGATTCAAATTGTACGTTATATGGAGAATGACCGATTTACCTGCGCCATGACGCGGCCATCGTGTACGAAATGGTGTGAGCCGCCCGACTTCACTGTCGAAGGACATCATGCCGAATTCACGTGGGCAGCGGTTCCCAACCCTTTTCTTCCCGCGTAGCCCCTGTGCCATGTAGCGATCGGCCGGGTACCCCATCATAATGACAATGAATTATATACGAAACAACATTCAACACTGAGTTCATTGATACATTTTAGTAACGACAAACACAGTACTCCGAATGGATAAGATAAGAAACTGTTATTCGAGAAACCACATCAATGTGAGGGCTGAGTTTACCTGCTCAAAACAAGGGCCTAAATTCGGGGAACAGTTTTGGATAAGGAGACGCAGAGGTCTTCCTTCATGCACAGTCAGGCACGAAATTAATTCAGTTTACATGCAGAACATTGACGAGAATCCTTGTTCCCCGAGATATGTAGATTGAAACATCAGCAAACTTACTAGACAGGCACTGACCGTTGAAATTGTAACTTACGAGTTTCGACAATTAAGCTTTTTTATTAACTTCCCAGTAATGCGCGAAGTGATGTAAATAATCTTCTTCCCTGTGCATAGTTAAAGCATTTGCAAGTGCACGTACAACAAACTCTGGTCACATGCGTTGATAGTTTACACACCAGCAGACATTTATCACAATCACAAACAGTTTCGAAAACATCAAAAACATACTTTTAACTCAATCGTGTTCTAATGACATGTTCAATCACTGGGTGGTACCATGTAACTGTCGCTGCTGTAGTTCCCTGCGAAACATGGTTGGCTCAATTAACCCAGTGGCTTCCCTACGTGCTATCCGTGATTGCTATACCGTTAAAATAAACTATAGATTTAGTGATTCCAATCTTACGCAGTTTCGCGGTTCCAGACGACGTAAGTATTGTTTACGTCATCGCGTCTGGACGCGATGTTTACGTCATCGCGTACAAACAAAAATATGATTGTTTTAAAACCGAATGACAACTGACTGCAACGACCTTAGAACAATGTCCCAAACCTTTAATTAAATTTAATGCACGTGAAATAAATCTAAAATGGTACCTTTGTTATATGCATCCCCTGTAATCGTACTCGACGGTTGGCTAAGTAGCACAATTAATTGGACGCGGCCTACGGCTTTGTCCGGTAATTTGTGCTACTCCGCCAAAGTCTGGAACGATTCGCGGGCTACGTAACAACGTCCCAGATTTATCGGCAAACTGTTTGCAGAACTATATTGGATCCACGACAATGTGTGACCGGTCTTAGTACGCAAATATAAAAAAATTCAACTAATAACTTATCAAAAATGCATCGTACAAACAACGAATTACTCTTTGATACACGTTTAAGTCTTAGCGCAAATCACAACGGTAGCATCAGAATGCAAAATCGCCAGATCTGACGTTCGAATAATTTCGAACACGACGGAGCGCGCGTTGCCATAGATACGCGATTGTTGCTGTTATGAAAAATTAGACATGAACATCTTTATTAGAGGATACTCGTACTGCTCAAATCGACTGACCATGCTGCTCGAACGTCGCGGAGAGAGAGTGGGTCCAACGTCGTACTTACACACCAGTTAAGAAGTACTGTAATCACTTAAAGGTAACGCTAATATGTGTTTTAATGAACCAATTTATATATATATATATATATATATATATATATATATATATATATATATATATATATATATATATATATATATATATATATATATATATATTGATATATATATATATATATATAACTTGACTGTTAATGAATAGTAAATATGGCATTCGGTCATTCGAGTCAAACATTAAAATTAAACAGATAACGGTTAATTGATATGAAAACATTGTGGATCATTAAAATACATTGACATTTGGGTGCTTATTTTTTATGAGGCCAAATATATTTGGAACTCTCTTTTCCGCTTCGTGAAAGATTCTTCTAGGTTCGGGCCACTGATGTCAACCCTGGGTTGCGGGCGAAATTTTCCACCAGCAGCTTAGCAGCATTTTTATGCGTACATGATGCGAGGACGGATACGTCATCTCGTGTCGGTCAACATATATCAAACCCCCATCAAACATGCTGATCACTTGTTTTCCAGCCATGTCTTTCACCTGTTTTGGCCAGGACGTTGAACAATTCGGTACCATCCGCAGGAAGTTCCCAGTAAGTAATGTTGATAATATTCCACCCTTGCTTCGTTGTTGATGTAGGGGAGACCGGGGCTATTTGTTACAATGTTCAACTAAAGTCACTTTTTGTGAAAAGTATGTTAGATGCATTATTTCTGTCAACGTATACATTAAATATATTATTCGTGTCACTAAAACGTACCATGCCATTGATATTCCATATTGTAGTTAGGTAGATATGTAAAGTTTCCCAGTCGCGGTCGACTGTAACAACTGGCCCCGAAAGCGGGGCATCGCAAACCGAGTGTCACTCGTACATGTTACTGTTATCAGGGGCGGATATAGGGTTGTTGGCAGAGGGGTCTCAGTGAGTCGTATTAATATGTCGTTCTACTTACGAACTGGGGGAGGGGGGCGGCGGGACAACACATGTATCGTTCCACTAATAGAAGGGTTAATATTAGCCGGCTTTTAATACTTCAGTCTTTACATTGACACTAGTTCCAGGCCTATATACGTTGTTCTTTACCGTAATATTTGTCACCGACACAGGGGAGTCTAAGATCCCCCTCCATGGCCTAGGGGGGTCTTGAGACCCCTCAGACCCCTCCCTAGATATGCGGCTGTGTTATTACATGAATTGGATTATACATACTTTTACATTTTATATTAAGCTTTATTTATTTTATTTTTTTTAGTTACCAAAGGGGACACATTCCCCGGATTCTTACATAACAAACAATTGTGAATGGAATATAAATTATTGAATGGAATATGAAGTACTGAATGGCAATATATATGCAATGCGACTTCTACTTGCTTGAATGATGCACACACCTACGCATTCACGCACATGCGCACGAATATCCACATTTCAATTAATCGTGCAATGATTATAAACCAGTACGCGAGGCTTCACAAGTGAATTAAAGCGTTCACACGTTGTGGTTAAATACATTTTGTTATTTCAGTCATTGTCAGCACACAATCACGGGTTAAACCCGAGCCCGAGCGTTGCTACAGTTGTAACAACTTGCTCCAATACAATTGTAAAAACTTGCCCCAAACACAAATTTTTTTTGCAGTTGAATGCACGTGGACGATGAACTTCAATTTAATTTCTACTTGGCATAATCCCTTATACTCTATAGTAGACATGTCTCAAGTTTCATTCACGAAACATAAACAAATGGCTGTGTGAGATGATATTATATAGGCATACCAAAACATTTTAAATGGTTAAAAGTCATTTTTGTCCACATCTCGTTAATTTCATATTCTTAACTCCCGATTTTTGGAGAGTTGTTACAGTTGTAACAACTTGCCCCAATACAATTGTAACAACTTGCCCCAATACAGTTGTAACAACTTGCCCCAATACAATTGTAACAACTTGCCCAAACACAATTTTTGCAGTTGAACGCACGTGGACGATAGCAAATCATGAATTTCAATTTAACTTCTACTTGGCATAACCCCTTATATTATATAGTAGACATGTCTCAAGTTTCATTCAATAAACGTAAAACATGGCTTTGTGAGATGATATTATATGGGCATACCAAAACAGTTTTAGTTGGTTGAATATCTCGTTAATTTCGCCTTCTTAGCTCCAGATTTTTTTTGGACCGTGCATCTGCTGGTGGACTTCCAACCAATTACCGTCGATGGTATCTCCATATGTGTGCTTTGTTTTCGTAAGACTGTAACAACGTGCCCCTTCATACAACTAGCCCCGGTCTCCCCTACTACATGGTCCAGCACACTGTCCGGTATCTCAGAATGTTGCGAAGAACATCCGGTTTCAAGCACACAAGCACGCACGCACATTGCAAACCTACAGTTGAGTAATACATAGCCATCCCTTGTTCGAGGTTATTCTAGCAAGTCTGATAAAAATGTAGTTTTTCATTAAAAATTAATATATTGATACAAAAAGTGAGTGACATTTTGTTAGCGTCTATGATTTGTGTCTAAACCAAGTTTGACTGCAGTGAGTCTTGATTTTTGACTGATGACCGAGGCTAAATATTAAAACATGTTTCTGCTTTATAGGCTGCATCGTTTACATCTAGGTGGCTTACTTTTGCTCTCACTGAGTCATACTTGTGAACATGGCCAGGTGTTTTAAATGATTCTACAAAGTGTGGTATGACTACTTTTTTGTGAATCCTGATGATCCCGATACAGCCACTTGACCATACGTTTCACGTTTCACTGTTGGCAAAAGAAGAAGGAACATCCTTAAAACTTTTCATCTTTCTTTGCAAAATTATTCAGGCCGAGAAAGTTGTCGAGATTGCAAAATTGTGTGCACAAATGCACTGGTAACAGAATGTCGGAAATATGTAACACCGGTGCCGGATGAACAATGTGTGGGGCCTGGTACAAACCTTTGTGGGGGGTCCTTACCGAGTGCGTGACAGCCAAAGATCGAGACGCGTGGTGTTGACTATGGAGGTAAACCCATACCTTATGGAGGTAAACCCATACCTTATGGAGGTAAACCCATACCTTATGGAGGTAAACCCATACCTTATGGAGGTAAACCCATACCTTATGGAGGTAAACCCACACCTTAACGTTTATTTAATTATGTTTTGGCGTATGAATTCACAGATTGCTGTCGCCGACGGAATAAAACCATATAAACAAGAAAATACACTAGTCCACCGAACTGCATCCGTTCTTTTGAAATAAAAGGAGAGGGAAGTTTCTCAGCAGCCTGTCGCATCTCTTTTGATTTCATTAAGTTCTGCCTCCGTCAAGCTGCGGAGAAATAAAAAGTGGTCAATTACCTCAGAGTGCCCTTTGGCTCGGTTATCTTTGTCAATTACCTCAGAGTGCCCTTTGGCTTGGTTATCTATGTCAATTACCTCAGAGTACCCTTTGGCTTGGTTATCTATGTCAATTACCTCAGAGTACCCTTTGGCTTGGTTATCTATGTCAATTACCTCAGAGTACCCTTTGGCTCGGTTATCTTTGTCAATTACCTCAGAGTGCCCTTTGGCTTGGTTATCTATGTCAATTACCTCAGAGTGCCCTTTGGCTTGGTTATCTATGTCAATTCCTCAGAGTGCCCTTTGGCTCGGTTATCTATGTCAATTACCTCAGAGTGCCCTTTGGCTTGGTTATCTATGTCAATTACCTCAGAGTGCCCTTTGGCTTGGTTATCTATGTCAATTCCTCAGAGTGCCCTTTGGCTCGGTTATCTATGTCAATTACCTCAGAGTACCCTTTGGCTTGGTTATCTATGTCAATTACCTCAGAGTACTCTTTGGCTTGGTTATCTATGTCAATTACCTCAGAGTACCCTTTGGCTTGGTTATCTATGTCAATTCCTCAGAGTGCCCTTTGGCTTGGTTATCTATGTCAATTCCTCAGAGTGCCCTTTGGCTCGGTTATCTATGTCAATTACCTCAGAGTACCCTTTGGCTTGGTTATCTATGTCAATTACCTCAGAGTACTCTTTGGCTTGGTTATCTATGTCAATTACCTCAGAGTACCCTTTGGCTTGGTTATCTATGTCAATTCCTCAGAGTGCCCTTTGGCTCGGTTATCTATGTCAATTACCTCAGAGTACCCTTTGGCTCGGTTATCTATGTCAATTACCACAGAGTGCCCTTTGGCTTGGTTATCTATGTCAATTACCTCAGAGTACCCTTTGGCTTGGTTATCTATGTCAATTACCTCAGAGTACCCTTTGGCTTGGTTATCTATGTCAATTACCTCAGAGTACCCTTTGGCTTGGTTATCTATGTCAATTACCTCAGAGTACCCTTTGGCTTGGTTATCTATGTCAATTACCTCAGAGTACCCTTTGGCTTGGTTATCTATGTCAATTCCTCAGAGTGCCCTTTGGCTCGGTTATCTATGTCAATTACCTCAGAGTACCCTTTGGCTCGGTTATCTATGTCCGAGGACGAGGACGGCAATGAAGGCGGCAACACAAAACTGTCGAAAGGATCCAAACGATCCTCTTCCGCACGACCGTAACCTAGAAGGTTCCTCTAGCGGGTGCGGTCATTGTCAACAAGATTTGTCATCACTGATAGTTCAGCGTCGACATATAGAACTCATTGAGGAAGCGACTCGAATCATTGAGGAAGCGACTGTAGAAACAACGACGATGGTTTCAAGAGAAGGACTGCCGAATATAGGTCCAAATATGCTTTCTGGAGTTGATTCTTATTCGTGGTGTCAAATCATTGCAAGATGCAATGCAAAAACTCCATGGGGCCCTTTTGTGGAGGGGGGGCTGGTACGAGCGTACCACTTGTAACTTGGTTAATCCGGCACTGTGTACCACAGACGGGCAACAGCACAACGAAACATTCTGTTGGGCTCAATTTGATTAAACAGAGAAGTAAAGTTGAATCTACATTACCGACATGTCGTATATAGTAGAAATGGTATAATTTCTGGATGTTGACATGACGGGACTGTCAAATAGATGGGTTTATCAAACACATAAAAGTGACATGTGTACATCTTCCTTGCAGATGACAATGTGGATAATCTTATTCTGTTGTGTGGTTAGCGTCAACGGAATTGGTAAGACTCACTGTTATTTATCTCTCTCTTGCAGTCGCCATGTCTTATATTTCTTCCTGCCATGCACGATTGGCATATGTTGTGTCACTCATGTCTATGTATCGTAGTCACAGTTGTTTTCCTTATTACAAGCCTAATGGGAAATATAATTTACCGTTTCACGTAAAGGCAGTCAAGCAATACAGAAGAGAAAATGGTAAAATCGTAGGTGGTACTTTTATAATTTGCTTAGTACGAGCGCGGTGACGGTAGGCAGCAGAACGTTGGCCGTCGATCGTCGTGAACGGGGTTCCACCTGCCACTTTTTCGAAAATTGGCCAATTTCGTTCACCCCCCCCCCCCTGCCTGCGTCTTTCGGAAGAGACGCTAAACGCCGTTGGTCCATGATATCTGGTGTCTATGCCAGGAGAAGTATAATATCCCAAATCAGGGAAATGGAAACTCCTCAAACGTCGTCCGCTTCCACACATCGTTCCCAGACTGATGTGTGCGGCAGAGGGCAATGTTCCGATTAGTCTCTGTGTGCGTGCGTTCGTGCGTGCATGCATGCGTGCGTGCATGCGTGCATGCATGCATTGCATGTGCAATATATCGAACTCAGTGTTCTGTACTTATCTTTGGCCAATGCATTATGCTTAATTATGTTTATCGACATTGTAATTTTAATGTTGTCCTAGACAGTAAGTTATACATATCAATTTCATACGGTAGAGTGGGATTTCATGCAGGCGATTTGTATAAAAAGTATACTTGTATGTATGACAACTCATAAAGTATACTTGTATGTATGACAACTCATAAAGTATACTTGTATGTATGACAACTCATAAAGTATACTTGTATGTATGACAACTCATAAAGTATACTTGTATGTATGACAA